>QANX01002113.1:19422-65040 GCA_003254975.1 Ochetophila trinervis | reverse complement strand
AAAAGTTTTGGGAGAGAATGAAAATTTTTTTATAAGCATAAACTTTCAATTTTTGACTAAAAAGTCTACAAAAGTCTTTCATTTATAAAAGTCTTTAAAAGTCATTGACAATATAAACTTTTAAAAAGTCTTAATTGAATACCCTATAACTTTTATAAACATTTTATAAGTTTTTAAAAGTCCACATTGAATATACCAAGACTTTATAAACTTTTTAAAAGTCTGTTTTGAATACACCTAAACTTTTTAACTTCATAAAAATCTTCTAAAGTCTTAATTGAATACACCCCCCTTAATTAAGTTTCGTTTTTTTAAAGTAAGTTATGTATTTGACAAACACATTTAGTTAGAGATATATATCAAATTTATAATACAAATTTGATAAATATGTTCGACAAAGTATAATATATTTGAACACATTTAGTTAAATATATTTGATAAATTATCACTTAGTTAGTAAAAGCTAAAAATATAGATTAAAAAAAATTGAAGTCTCCAAATTAATTTTTGTAAAGTTGTCAAAAAAAATTACGTTTTGCTAATGAAAAAGGAGCACAAAGTATTTAAAAGTAATTTAACTTTACTAAGAATATAAAAGTAATTTAGATTGTAACACAAGAGAAAGAATAAAAAATGTAAATAATATTATTAAAAACTCAAGGGATGTTTTTTATAATTTTTTTTTTTTTAATTTGACTTGTAAATGGAAATATTCTTTTAAAGAAAAAAAAAGAAGAAGAAGAAGAAGAAGAAAGGGGCTCGGCCCGTCGATAATGTTGGTGAGACTCGGAGAAGGATGTAAGCCCAAAATCTATGAAAAATGAAATTGGGTTCGAATTGAACCGTGGGCTTTGGTTATACAAGCTATCATTGAAGAAGGATAAGCCAGCCTGGAAGCCTTCGTCTTCATCCACACAGCAATCCAAAAGCTCAGTCGCAGTGGAAAAGACCATCGAAAATGGCACAGACGCTTGCTATGCCTCTCGCTCCATCTCTTTCTGTAATCTGCAACGGACGGAACCCTAATCCTTTCTCCAACCGTCTCTCCTTTCCCATTGCAAACCCTGCTAAGGTAATTCCTTTTTGCTTTCTCTCTCCATCGTTTTACCAATTGCTTGCAATTTTCAATTCGTTTACCACCTCTTAAGGTTTTTCAATTTCTATTGGGGGTTTTCTTTGTTTCGTCCTCTATTTGGTTTTTTCATAATAGATTTTTTCTGGGTAAGTAGATAAAGATTGAATTGGAAATAATAAATGGTTTTCTGAACAGCTTGGCGGTTTAAGCGTGAAATGTGTTCGTATTGGAGGAGTGGAAGTTCCGAATAACAAAAGGATTGAATACTCGCTCCAGTATATCCATGGAGTTGGGCGTAGCCGATGCCGGAAAATACTCTCAGACCTCGGAATGGAGAACAAGATCACCAAGGAGCTCTCTGAAGAAGAACTTATCGCAGTCAGAGAAGAAGTCTCCAAGTACATGATAGAGGGTGACTTGGTAAATTCGTTTATTCTATCTCTGTCATTTTCTCTCTTTCTTTGGGATTTTGGAGCTCTTATGTTTTCTTTTTTTCAGAGGCGATTCAATGCCTTAAATATAAGGAGACTGAAGGAAATTCAGTGCTATAGAGGGGTACGCCATATTCAAGGGCTTCCTTGCAGAGGCCAGCGTACCAAGAACAATTGCAGGACATTGAAGGGTAAAAGAGTCACCATTGCTGGAAAGAAGAAGGCCCCGCGTTAACCAAAAAGGTTTCGCTTCTATTTTTATGTAATTAATTGATCAAACTGTTGGTGTGAACTTGTTGTATGTGTTAGTTTCTTAAACGCTATTTTTGTTTGCAATTTGTTAATCAAAGCTATCTTTTTTTTATCATTTATTGTGCTTTTAAAATCATCTTTCTTTAAGGAATTGAGGTAATAAGCAGTTTATCACGAATTTGATAATGGAAGATTATGAAATTTCTTTGCAATGGACTGGTAATTCCTGTTATCAACCAAATAGAAATAGATTGTAATAGAACTGATGGCATCTTGATCAATCTGGATTGTATTGAACTTTGAAGTGTCAAAAGTACCATTCAAACAAAAACTCTGATTTTGAGCATTCCTTATCTTTTCAAGTCCTACAAGTGCATCTAATCTGCTTCCATAAGTTCATTGTCTCTTTGTTGTTTGGCCCTGATGTTTATTTCGGTAATTACAATCGAAACTAGCAATCATTGAATTTTAATTTTTTTATACATTATATAGCTTAGTAAGATGAGAACGTTCTTATGATTATCTGCGTTCTTTTGATTTTCTTGGGTTGATCTTGATTCATGACATTCCTACAAACCACAATTTCTTTTCTTTGTTCTACCAAAATCTTAGTCTTCAACATCTCCATCCTTTTTTCTCATGATTCATGACATTCCCTACAAACCACAATTTCTTTTCTCTGTTCTACCAAAATCTTAGTCTTCAACATCTCCATCCTTTTTTCTTGGCTAGATAACATGATAATTCCTCTTGGATGCCTCTCGGTTATTAACCAGTACTATACATTACTTTCCATTGCGGAACTTTGATTATAATGCTTTGCATGCGTTATATCTAAATGATTTTAATTATAATTCATTCCATGTCTTAAATCATAAATGGCTTCATCTTGGATTATTTGTATATCATATTCTGATCTCTATTTGATAATTTGCATCTCGACCTGCTCAAGCAAACGTTGCATTTGAAGGTGTCATTCCATGACTGCTAATATGGTGTTCTAATTAGCATATACATAGATATGTTTTTCATGACTGAAAGTTCTCCTTATTGTTCTACATAGCAACTACAAGCGACTTCTACACAGCGAAAATGTGAACTAAAATCCATCATATTTTTCAAATTTTTTGGCTGTCGAATGGTGAGTCTTTTTATGAAATTCTATAATAATCCATTTTACGTTTT
Organism: Ochetophila trinervis; assembly: GCA_003254975.1. Lineage (NCBI taxonomy): Eukaryota > Viridiplantae > Streptophyta > Magnoliopsida > Rosales > Rhamnaceae > Ochetophila > Ochetophila trinervis. The sequence goes on along the minus strand of QANX01002113.1, from coordinate 62,097 downwards.
TTCTCCATAGCCACATTATATAAAGCACTTCTGTTAGGAAAGAAGAAAAATTCAGATTTAACAAGTGGATAAGCAATCCTCTGTACCTAAATCAACAAATCAACCTAGAACATGTATGATTTCCAACAAAAATCAAGCATCTGGTTCATCCTCATCATTTAGACCAAATATGAGAATGCCTAGTTACCCTACAACATGTCCTCCTAGACCGGGAATGATTCTACCATATCCACTTCACTTACTTTATCCAAACCAGTTAAATCAACCTTAATTTTCTTCTGTTTCATCTTCGTATTTTGGCCATAACCCATAGACACCTGTACTAATATTTTATTCTCAAATTGCCAACGAAGCAGAATATTTTCTGAAACAACAAAGAGAATTAGAAGCTAAACAAATTTTCAATTTCTATAATCTAGGCTTATCTAAAGATATTTATGAATATTTAAATGAAATCTGAAAAACACATTTGCTAGACAAGCGAAGTCAATTTAGAAAAATTATGGGAAAATTTACAGATTTGTTGTTAGAAAAACAACAAAAAGAAAAAGATTTACATATAACATGATTAGACTCTATTAAATCTTTAGCCCCAAAGATGGATGTCAATATTACCGTATTAGAAAAATTAATACACTTATATGAATCTATAAGGTCATCTACTTATTATTCTAATTATAATAAAATTAAAAGATGTTTTTTATTTGAGAAAGCTAGAGAATTTGGTCCAGATATTTTCTTTAAAATTAATCAAGGTATTGTTAAAGAACAACTTTATCAAATACCATTATGGTTTAAAAAATATAAGGGTAATACTTATTTTTTTTCAAAATTAGATAATTTAAAAATGCATTTTCTTATTAACCACGAACCCTGGAATGTTAAATATATTGAATGGGGTTTGGTAGGTCAAATTACTTTTTAAAATTTAGACCGGGAAGAACTAGCAAAGTTACCCATGTTTATTAAGAATATGTTATATAACTATATAAAAGATCAAAAATATGTTAAATATTATGCTTTTGAAATTTTCAATAATATTGGTTTTAGAGAACGAGAAATGTTCTATCAACCATATCAAATCTGGTTTTTCAAAGAAGTTCGAGAAGTAGATTTTGGAGCAAATGATTTAAGAAGAATTGGCTCAACAAGAGTAAACAACGCTATTGAGTCATACGATTTTTTAGACTATTATATTAAGAGTTTGTACGAATTAAATATTGAAGCTTCGAAATTCAAACCAGTTTCAAGCCTTGATGTCTACACCTGAGTAACGGATGGCAGAAGAATTTTTATTACATATTTAAAAGGAGATAAAGAGTATGGTCTTGAATATGACGGTACTGAATTAGTTAGACAAATATCAAATTTTGATCTAACTTTGGATTTACCCATGGATAATATAATTGATGCACAAAATATGCTTGAGGAAGATCTCTTAGGGATGGAAGCAACCTATAACTTTGAAGATGATTCCTTATCTGAAGATTCAAATATAGCCCACAATATCAAAAATATGATGGAGCCTTGATTAGAGGGATCATAATATATTACTGTTTGTTGGCAGAAATCTGTGCAAACAATGTTCAAGATTACTGTGCAATACTGTAGCAAACATTGTGTGGTACTGTAGTTCGGTACTGTTCATATGTATTGTAGCAGTTACTATATATTTTCACTGTTCATCATTAAATGAAAGTGGTTGTAACAGTTTTTTCTTTTTTCTATTTAAGGAAATCGAAGCCAAAGTGTTAGGCATTCGGTCATTTGGTAGTTTGAAGTATTTATTTTCGTTTTTCTTAGTCTTTAGACTTTTCCGCTTCTGCCTTACCAATTTTTATCACTCAAACAGACTCTAAACAACGATCACACAGATCTAAAACAGAGTCAAACAAGTGAATATAAATCAGAGAAACATATATGTTTCACAATAGTTAACAATGAAGAAGAATATAAAGATTTAGAAAATTTAATTGATTAAGAACGTCAAATATATATTTCAGATGCAGTAGTTGCTTAAATGTTTACACTCTTATTACAAGCTTAAGTATAGTACAACTTTCACACACCTAGAAGCTCTGATACCATTAACAAACAAAAAGGAAAGGATGCGGAAGTGTTTACATAAAAGGAAAGGTTCGATTACAATAAAAGGAAAAGGTAGAAGCGAAAAAGTCTAAAGACTAAGGAAAAGGAAAACAAAGACTTCAAACTACCTAATGACCGAATGCCTAACACTTTGGCTTTGGTTTCCTTAAATAGAAAAAAGAAAAAACTGTTACAACCACTTTCATTTAATGATGAACAGTGAAAATAAAATAGTAACTGCTACAGTACATATGAACAGTGCCGAACTACAGTACCACACAGTGTTTGCTATAGTGTTGCACACTAGTCTTGAACATTGTTTGCACAAATTTTTGCCTACAAACAGTAATTTATTATGATCCATCTGATCAAGGCTCTATCATATTTTTGATATTGTGGGCTATATTTGAATCTTCAGATAAGGAATCATCTTCAAATTTTTGGATTGCTTCTATCCCTAAGAGATCTTCCTCAAGCATATTTTGTGCATCAATTATATAATCCATTGGTAAATCCAAAGTTAGATCCAAATTTGATATTTGTCTAACTAATTCAGTACCGTCATATTCAGGACCATACTATTTTTCTCATTTTAAATATGTAATAAAAATTCTTCTGCCATCCGTTACTCGGGTGTAGACATCAAGGCTTGAAACTGATTTGAATTTCGAAGCTTCAATATTTAATTCGTACAAACTCTTAATATAATAGTCTGAAAAATCGTATAACTCAATAGCGTTGTTTATTATTGTTGAGCCAATTCCTCTTAAATCATCTGCTCCAAATTCTACTTCTCAAACTTCTTTGAGAAACCAGATTTGATATGGTTGATAGAACCTTTCTCATTCTCTAAAACCAATATTACTGAAAATTTCAAAAGTATAATATTTAACATATTTTTGATCTTTTATATAGTTATATAACATATTCTTAATAAACATGGATAACTTTGCTAGTTCTTCCCAATCTAAATTTTGAAAAGTAATTTGACCTACCAAACCCTATTCAATATATTTAACATTCCAGGGTTCGTGGTTAATAAGAAAATGCATTTTTAAATTATCTAATTTTGAAGAAAAATAAGTATTACCCTTATATTTTTTAAACCATAATGGTATTTGATAAAGTTGCTCTTTAACAATATATTGGTTAATTTTAAAGAAAATATCTGGATCAAGTTCTCTGGCTTTTTCAAATAAAAAACATCTTTTAATTTTATTATAATTAGAATAATAAGTAGATGACTCTATAGATTCATATAAGTGTATTAATTTTTCTAATACGGTAATATTGACATCCATCTTTAGGGCTAAAGATTTAATAGAGTTTAATACTGTTATATGAAAATCTTTTTCTTTTTGTTGTTTTTCCAACAACAAATCTACAAATTTTTCCATATTTTTTCTAAATTGACTTCGCTTGTCTAGAAAATGTGCTTTCCAGATTTCATTTAAATATTCATATATATCTTTAGATAAGCCTGGATTATAGAAATCAGAAACTTGTTTAGCTTCTAATTCTTTTTGTTGTTTCAGAAAATGTTCTGCTTCGTTGGCAATTTGAGAATACGATGTTGGTACAGGTGTCCATGGGTTATGACCAAAATACGAAGATGGAATAGGAGAAAATTGAGATTGATTTAATTGGTTTGGATAAAATAAGTGAAGTGGATATGATGGAATCATTCCTGGTTTAGGAGGACATGTTGTAGGTGACTAGGCATTCTCATATTTGGTCTAAATGATGAGGATGAACCGGATGCTTGGTTTTTGTTAGAAATCATATCTGTTCTAGGTTGATTTGTTGATTTAGGTACAGAGGATTGTTTATCATTTTTACCTTTACCTTTGTTGATAGTAATTCAGTCTTGATTACTCATTAGGCCTGCTTAGAAAATCTACAATAAAATTATTAGTACCTTTAATATATTTAATATCGAAAGAATATTGTTTAATATAATTAAACCATCTAATCCTTTTTGGATTATCTTCTTGTTTTCTTAATTTTAAAAAATCTTTAACAGATTTATTATTTGTTCTTATATCAAATTTTTCTGGTGCTAGAAAAATATGAAATCTTTTAATACTATTCTTTTATGGCTAAAAGTTCTTTTCCAAATGTAATATAATTCAGTTCATTTGGTTTAAATTTACCTGAATTATAACCACATATTTGCTCATCTAATTCAGTTTTAGCTTTTAAAACTGCTCCCCAACACTCATTACTAGCGTCAGTTTCTAATATTAATAATTCTCCTTATTTAGAAAAATAAACTGAAGGAATATCTTTTAATTCATTTTTATTTGTCTAATAATTTCTGAATCATTTTCTGTCTAAATAAATTTATTATCCTTTTTCAATTTTTAAAATGACAATTTTTCTTTTTTAGAAAGATCTTTACTGAATTGTCTACCATAATTTAAGATTTCTAAAAAAATTTGTAAATGTTTTTGTCTTCTAGTTTCTTCGGAAAATCTTTAAATTTTACAATTATACGATCTTGCAATTTAATACATGATCTAGTAAGTTTTAAACCTAAAAATTCTATTTCTTCTTTCTCTACCTCTATTTTCTTAGGGTTGAGAATAATTCCATTATTAACTAATTCATTGCAAATCTTTTCTAGATGTTGCTTATGTTGTTTTTTAGTTTCACTAAAAACTAAAATATCATCAATATATACAACACAAAAATCTTTATATATCCAAAAATAGAGTCCATCCATCGTTGGAAAATCTATGGTGCGGTGCATAAACCAAATGGCATGACTGTCCATTGTTAGTGACAGTAAAGAACACTAAATGTAGTCAAGGGTTTTGACTCTTCTGTTAATTTAATTTGTCAGTATCCTGACTTATAATCAAATTTACTAAAAAATTTTCCTTGTCGAGTTTGATTAATTAAAACATCTTTTCTAGAAATAAAATAATCATCAAACTCTAAATTTTCATAACCTTTTATAATTTATTACCATCCTAGGTTTATCTCTTTTATTTTCAGAATGATTTCTTACCATAAAAGCGGGACTAGAATGTGGACTATTAGTTTTCTCTATTAATTATTTTTCTAATAATTCAGTTATTTGAATATTAAATTTGTCTATATCTTCTCTAGTATAGATCATTGGTTTAACTCTAATTATTATATTAGAATTTATTAATTTTAAATTACATCTAAGATTTTTACTCCATAATTTCATAGGATTCTCATTAAAATTTTGTTCTAAAATTTTATATGTCCAATGATTAATATCTAATTGATTCATATTTTCAGATTTTTTCTATCTGAAATGATGGTATACATTTATAAAAATGTTTATCTAAAATATTTGTACTAATTGTTTTATTAGTATCTGTAAAACTAATCTCTTTCTGAGAAATAGTCAAAGGATAATATTTTTTAAGAAAATTATTTTCTAATATAAAATCTCCATGTATAGCTGAAAAACATAAAACTTTTGGAATAATAAATTTATGATTATTAATCCAAATAGGTATTTCTTTTGCTTTAAATTCTATTTTAGTGTTTTGACCATTAATTCCTGTTTCTAAGATTGGTCTTTCATTAATTGTCATTTTTCTAATGGTAATGCATTAGGTTGACATACCGAAGTTGTTGCTCCAGTATCAATTAAAATATTTAAACTATAATTCTTATAACCTTGAAATTTAAAATTTCCTAAAATATAATTGTATGTCTTACAATTTTGATGTCTAGAAAAAATGATATCTTCATTTTTTTCAATTTGCATTTGTGAAATTACTATTGGTTTTAGTTCATGTCTAAAACTAGAACTTTCTTCCTTAAATCTTTCAGGAAAAATATGAATTTGAATATTTTTATTAATTTTTTCTTTTTCTAAATTTTTATATTTTAATTTAGGTATTTCTAAATTAACAGGTCTATTTTTTATAAACATATTATCTTATTCTGATTGTATTTTTGATTTTGAATTATTATTATTCTTGAAATACAAATTATTTTCAAAGGCCATAATTTATAGTGGTTTTACTTTCTTCTCTTCCTGAGAATCAATAATATTATTAATTAACCAATCATTAGGGATTTCTAAATCTTTCCAATTTAGTAATCTTGGTTGTATTGCTTCATCAAATCCTCGTGGCTCGAAGACTTTTACTATTTGGGAATCTATTTCTCTAATAGATGTTTGTGGCAAATTAGTCAATTCATGAATAGCTCGCTATTGTATACATAATTCAAAGCTATCTTCTTTCATTCTTATATTTCTTGTTTGATTTTTTAATCTAATTGTATCCTGTATATTAGGATCATTAATAAAAATAAAAAAGTTTGGTTTTACTTTAAACCTTACTACACCTGATACTAAATTAGATTGAATACCTCCTATTAGTGCCTTAATAGGATCACTGAAACGCTTATCTAGCATAACATCTAAAATAGGTGTATCGATTCTTTGTCGAAATAATGCTTTTATTTCAATTTGTATTAAACCGATATGTATATACCTTAACTGAGGGTATTTCTTTTTTAATCTTTTTATTTTATTCTTATCAAAAATAGGAATATCTACTAGACCATTTTCAGATGCTCTAGCAGTGGTATTTCCACTAAATTGTTCAAAATGTCGTGTTGACTAGAAATTAAACTTAGATAATTTATAAATTTCTGTTTTTTGAACTTTAGTTAGTTGTCTAACTTTTTATCATCAATCTGAAATTCTTCGCCTAGAATATCAGATAATTTTGTTACAGCTTTTTTCTCTTCTGGAATTTTTTGAAAATTAGAAAATACTGTGTTCTCAGTATTTAACATAAAACTATAATCATTCATAGATTCGTCTGAACTAGACTTATCATCAGAAGTTTCAATTTCATATATTATTTCTTCTTGATCAGAGATTTCTTCTCCGAAACATATTTCTCATTTATTATCTTCTAAATATTTTATCATTTTCTTCTGTTGCTTACCTTTTTTAGGACAATCAAGAGCTATATGACCTTTTTCATTACATATATAGCAAGTACATTGACTAAAATTTATTTTCTTTTTATGTTTAACATACTTTTTATTTTTATTAAATTTATTAAATTTGGATGGTTTTTTCCATTTTCGCCATTTATACTTCTTATGAAAACTTTTTCTAGTTTTCTTTGGTTTTCTAATTTCTTTAGAACAACCAAATTCATATTGATTATCTAATAACTTAGAACAATAATTATATCCTAATTTATTTTTAGCTTGTTTACTAGCTTTTGCTTTAAGACAGTGGTCTACTATCATTCTCCAAGCAAAACTAATTCTATTTCCTAATGTATCTATTCCATTATTTTTTTTTTCTAAAAATTCGAAATATTTTGTATTACATAATTCATCCCAAAGAAAAATTTTGTTTTATCAGTAGATAATAAATAAAAATATTGTGAAAACTTTTTATAGAAATTTTCTAATTCTCTAATATCACATCATTTTAATTTTGTCAGAACATAATCAATGTCTAACTTACGATTTTCTATATTCATTATTCCACAAAACTCTCTTTTTTAAATTTTTGTGAATTCTTTAAGAATCTTTCTAGAGTCTTAAAACTAGAAATTAAATTTTCTTTTTCTTTTCTACATTCTTCAGAATTTTTCCATTGTCTAAGGAATTGAAGAGTATCACCTTATAGCGTACCATATATATAATTTAAAAATCTATTTATAGTCCAAGTTGATCTATAATTTATTGTAACAATAATTAAACTTTGAGCCCAATCGTCTATTGTTTGCTCATAATCTTTAAAATGTATATTTTTAAAATCTAAGTATTTACCTTGTGAGGAAACACTAGTTTTATTTAAATCATCTACCCTATGTTCTGTAGGGATATGATTTGAAGTAGACGGAAATACAGGACTTGTATCCACTTTAGGATAAGTTACTGGTTCATCTTCATTTTTCTTTATTTCTTCTAACTCTTTCTGAGTATAAAATCGTGTTTCGGGATCTATATTTAAATGATCATCCAAACTTATTTTTCGTTTACCTAAAGCTATTTCTTGCTTTTTATCATTATTACTTCTGTGTCCGTGTCAATCTCATCTTCTTCTACAGTAATTTCTGAATCTTAACTAAATTCATCAGTCGTATCATAATTTAACATATAATGATAATTAGTTCCAACAAAAATATGTTCATTTTGTAAATATAATTCTTGCATCATTTTGACTAAATGATCATGTCTCTCCATATCATCTGTCTGTTGATATTGAGATTTTCAGTGTTCAATTATTTCTTTTAAAAAATTGAAAGTTTCTTTCCAATCCGGTGGTTTTTCTTTTTCATTATTATTTTTATTTTCGTCTAAAGTTAATAATTCAGTTTCATAAAATAATCTAACATTTTTAATATCTCGTGATTCTTGGCTAGAATTATTTTTTACTGAGTTATTAAGTTCTTTAATAACTTCACAATTTTTATCTATTTTAGATTCTATATTACTAAGTTGACTTTTATTATCATTAAACATATGATAAACTAAATCTACTAAAGTGTTTATACCTTGAGTTACTGACTTACTATCCTTAATATGTATTTGATGTTCAAAATCTTGATCCTTTGCTAAACATCTAAGTTCTTCCATGTTAAACTATTATCGGTGCACAAGACCCTTCTGCCTTACCAATTTTTATCACTCAAACAGACTTTAAACAACGATCACACAAATCTAAAAGAGAGTCAAACAAGTGAATATAAATCAGGCAAACATATATGCTTCACAATAGTTAACAATGAAGAAGAATATAAAAATTTAGAAAATTTACTTGATTAAGAACGTCAAATATATATTTCAGATGCAGTAGTTGCTTAAAGGTTTACACTCTTATTACAAGCTTAAGTACAGTACAACTTTCACACACCTAGAAGCTCTGATACCATAAACAAACAAAAAGGAAAGGATGCGGAAGTGTTTACATAAAAGGAAATAATTCAATTGTGAAACTTTTGTGTTTATAGAACAATGATCCTGTTAGCGTGTTTTCTGCCTGCTCCACTCTCAAATTCCACAATTTTGCTGCATTACTTACCTCAAGTAAAAACATGCTAAAGCAATCACCGGTCATATCTATTCTCTTTACACTTTTCATGGTGGTTCCAACAGTTTTGTTTGCCTCATAGACAATGATGGGCTTAGCGACAAATAGAATGTTTGACCATTTGGCATAAAAGCTAGTTTGTCGTCGGTCTCTTATTAAAAAAATCATCCAATTTTCAGTATAAGGTGATTTTATTGAATTGTGTTGAAAGTTAGAAATTTTGTCCAGGCTACATAACAATGTAGGGTTGGGATTGATTCTAGAAAAAGGAAAAAAAATCAGTGAAATGGAATTGTTATGCAGCGTTAAAACAACAGGGAGAGAATTCACGACCTCACTTCGATAGAATAGAGGCAATCCTGGAGATGTTACTGGGAACATTAGGTTATTTAATAACAAGTTTTGTAGAGCCTATTATAATCTATAATATTTTGTTATTTTGTTTTGGGATCAAAGAAGTAGAAGCTTTATGGACAGATAAATTACAATATCAAATGTAAGCGTAAAATGAACTCTACAGTGGAGTATTCACGATCTGACTAGAGAAAAGCTTCTTCCAAGAAATTGGCATTGAATAGAGTAGAGGTCATCTTAGAAATGTTGTTGCGAACATTAGGTAATTATTTAATGACTAGTTTAGCAGAGCCTAATATAAATCTAAACACTCTGGTTCTTCTCTAGTTTGGATATCAAACAAATAGAAGCTTTCTCTACAGATAGAATTACAATATCAAAGAAAGCCACATTACGATGATAAATCCTTTCATTGTTGCACAGGCAATGCAAAACAACAATTAGATAAAGAGTTTTCAACGGCATAGACTCTTCACAAACACAATGGCATTTTACCAGTTTCGGGACAATGCGGGAATGGGTTTGCTCTTGTTAGTGCGAGCATTGGTCTTTGTGCGCTGCCCTCTGCACGGCAATTGATTCCCATGCCTTATCCCTCTGTAGCACTGAATACCCACCAGTCTCCCTATGTCTTTCTGAACGCAACCCACCTAAATGGAACCACACCAAAATCGAATAAATATCTCCTATTAGCCATTTTCAAACGTTTCTACAGAAAGAACTATGAGACCCAGCAAGAATGTTTTTTTTTGGGTACCAATTCCCTTCCGAGAGTGTATTTGGAAAGTTGTTCCCCGAGAGCAAACACTTCTCTTTTGGTCAGGTCCTTGGCAAGTTTGTTGTCTATGTTGAGCTGAGACAGGATTTGACGAGCTCTGTTTCGCCCAATTCCATGTATGTACGGAAGTGCATACTCAAGCCGCTTGTTGTCTGGAATTTCCATTCCTGCTTTTACGCTTATGCACTCTGCTCTTATTCCACCATTGAACTGCAACATCGCAGAAAAAAATGATAATTAATTGTTTTTTCCTCCATTTCTTCGCACTGGATCACGAAGCTATATTCCAAAATGCGTACTGTATATGTTTTAGTTAGGAAAAAAAATAAAAATGCCAAAGAATTTTGATTGCAAATGAAAAACCAAAATTGAGTAATTCTGATTTCTTAAAAAGGATTCGCTATATAGAATAGACTGACCGATACTGATTGACGAAGCCGAAGATTGATATCCGAAAGGACTTTAGCTGATCGACGCAAGCTAAGCATCGGTTAGAAATGGTGGAGGAAATCAAAATCCAAGAGAAACATTCAGAGAGCAATTATGGAGTTTTGTTTGGCGAAATCACATTCCCTCTCATCAAACCTCCGATTGGTAACTTGAGGGGCTTCTTTCGGCGAAACCCTAAACCCAGCCTTTACCATAAACCTTGGGCCTGGGCCTGGTCCTGGCCTTTTTTTTATTTTCTTTGGAAATATTTAATTGACATTTATATTGATTATCTATTTATTTATATCAATTTATTGATATAAAGATTGGATCTAATTAGGGGTGGGCGCAGTCTGGTTTGGTCTGGTTTTTTATAAAAATTCAGACCAAATCATAAATGGCGGTTTAGCTTAACAACAAACCAAACCAAACCATTCATAAACGGTTTGGTCCGGTTTGGTTTAACGGTTTAGACTGCGACATTTAATTTTACAGTCCAAAATAACTACAAGACGAAAATTTAATTTTGTAGTTCAAAATTTAAACTAATTTTAATACTACAATATTAAATTCAAATTAAAAATATTACAATTCAAAATCTAAATTAAAACAAAATATTACAATCCAAACTAAAAATTAAAAATATATATTAGTTATATATATTATTAATAATAAAAAATATTATAAATGTATATAATATTAAGTGCGGTTTGCGGTTTGGTCTGGTCCAAAAATTATCCAAACCGCAAACCAAACCATTAATGACGGTTTTTTAACATAGTAAACCAAACCAAACCATTATCTTCTACAAACCAAACCAAACCGAACCAAAAGCAACGGTTTAGATCGGTTTGAACGGTTTGGTTCGGTTTTGTCCACCCCTAGATCTAATAATGAGATAAAAGCAGGTACACAAGGAATCATTTACCAAATTCAAGCCAAAGAAAAATACATATTGGAAATTATATTAGAATTATCTGACGGGTTACTAGTAATCTTGAAATCAATCAAGCAGGTGGTGTATTAGTATAGAGTGCATGATTGTTATTGTCGTTGCTTCCAGCTGCGTTGGACCTGGATTGCCCAGTTGAGCTCCGAAATCCTCCACCAAACCCGAAATTTCCCTGCCAATTTGCGCTACCAGAGCTTCCCCATCCATATCCAAACCCACTACCGCCATCACGGGTCCACCCTCCACCTGAACCGAACCCAAAAGTGCTGCCTCCGGTTCTTGGGCCTGAACCCACACCCCAATTGAATCCCCAAGCCCCATCAGGTTATAATTTAGATTTTTCAATTTTTAAATTTACTGTAGATTTGTTTAATTTTTAATTTTGGCCAAATAAATTGGTAACACATTTATCCAGAAACTTATAGTAGAGTCTGAGGAAAAAAATTAAAATATCACTCAATAAAAAAGAAATCAAAACCGTTATCAATTTGTTTAATTAAAATTGAAGATTAGACCGAGCTGTAATAAATTTAAAAGTTTGAAGTTTAAATTGCTAAGTTTGAAAGTTGAAAAGACTAAATCACACAACAAATCGATAAAATAAAAATCACAAAACGAGTCAAAAATCTTTCTGCATTAAGGCACCAACTCACCCCTGCTCATTATTCAAAAAGTCTACAAGGTGTCTCCAACCTATTTTCAAAATCTCAAGTAGATGAATATTCCTTAGACTTCGCATATGGTGAATATGGTACGAATACATTCTCTAAAAGGCAATGATACTAAAATGCAATTAATTTTAAAATCAATTATCATTTTATATTTTTCTATGGGCAAAAATGGCTTTGCCAATTGACTGCAATAAGCTCTAAAGTTCAAATCTAAATTAATTTAGACTCAGATTCAGATGCTATTCTCCAATATACTGATGACTCCGTTTTATAATATTTCAATGTGCCATGAGAATATATTATTTTCAACCATAAAATTTCTGTTCTGTTCTGTTTTGAAGGAAGAACTGCATCTTAGAGGTTTTTTTTTTTTTTTTCTATTAAATTTATATCAACCTTGTACCTAAGATTTATTAAATTTAACCATTTTAACCTATAGAAGGGGTGAATTAAAAATTGGGTACCATTAAAGTAAGAGGCTGGTAACATAGAATTATTCCTCAACTTTAATTTATTCGAGATTAGAGGCTAAAATGCAAAACAACCTCAATGTTCCATTAATTGACTTCTCTCCGTATATCACTAATTATATGCTCTGATACAGTCATGTAGTTGATAATATTGATTGCCTATTCTTCTTCCTAACATTAATAGTAATACGATCCTTAATTAAAACTAACTTATTGCATGTCAATTTTGGAAGATTGCATACAAGCTATTCACAAATTAAGGAAAGCAAGTTCACTTGCATTTGGTTTATTAATATATATATATATATAAAGCATATGTTCCATTAAAAGCTTTAGCTAGATCATGTATTAAATTGTAATCAGTTGCCAGATAGCGGTAGCTTTCACTGTCTAGATGTAGAGGAGGGAAGTAAGTATGAGTTTGAAGTCTTCAAACCTCACAGCTCCATCCCCATCACCATCAATGGAAGCTATGATGTTTTGGCAATCTTCCAGTGTCAATTCGCATCCCGAATTCTCTATTACATCATAAAGCTCCTCCCCAGTCACCTCCTCATCGCCATCGAAATTCAGAGCTTCAAAAGCATTCTTAAGGAAATTCCCAATAACCCCCCCGAGTTCCATATTCTTTGTGTTCATCTCAAGAAACTCCTCTATGCTCAGCAAACCGTCTCTGTTGCTATCTCCTTGCTGCATCATTGCCCTCACATCTTCTTCGCTCGGGTTGTAACCGAGTGATCCCATGATCCCGCCTAGCTCTGCACCCGTAATTGAACCATCATTGTCTGCGTCGAACGCTCTAAAAGCTTCCATCAGTCTAAGCACATAGCTCAGTGTCTCTGTTTCTGCAGAAAGATGCCCATTTTGAGCCATTTTGTGTGTGTGTTTGTTTGTTTTAGTGCTACTGATTCTCCAATTACTTGTGTGTGTGAATATATAGGAAAAGGCTATGAAGCCCCATTGAAACAATGTTTTTGGACTCTTTTTAGTGTGGATGTAAAGTTGGAATAAAAAAAAGTAAATTAAAAGATGAAAAATAAGAGGTAGATTCTTATGCTCAAATTGTTGGGAGATAAGATTATATATGCTGTCTGATTGTGAATTGTTGTTGTCTATTTGATTCCCTCGCAATTAAATTAATCGAGCTACAAAATGTTTAGTTGTTTAGCTTATATAGAACAGGGATTTGAGTCCCATGTAGCGTAGAAATTTTCGTCAACTCATTGTTTTGGATTCTGTACAAAAATGTATAAGATGCCAACGTAACATCCACTAAAATTTGAAAGAGACATTTATAGAATACTTGTTCACTCGCATTCAACTTTGTTGGACTTGGAATCACTAGGCTTCAAGACTGGGCTACTCTTTTTTTGGGCTACGATTACTTTCAAGATTGAACTATATGCAGAACTAGGGGTGTACGCGGGTTGGGTTGGCCGAGTTTTTAAAAAAAATCAACCCAACCCATAGAGTGCGGGTTTTTTAAATTCTAACCCAACCCAACCCATAGAGTGCGGGTTGGGTTGATCGGGTTGGTCGGGTTAATTCATCTTTAATTTCATCTAAATTAATTTTTTAATAAATTGAATTTTAATTAATAACTTAATTTCATTCCGCTTTATTTTTACAAATATAAATTACATGAACTATTATAAACTATTATAATGCAAAAAAATAAACTACAAAAACTCTTTACAACATTAAAAATATAAATTACAATCCATATCCATATCCAACTGAATTTAAAAAATAAATTGTCTTAAATTAAAACAATTTGTCAAACTAAATTATAACAAACAATCCATAAGCGATAGAAAATAAAAAAAAATAATGTCTCAAATTTTGACACCAAACAAAAAAGAAAAGCATGTTTTTTCAATACAAAATAAAAAGGGATGAGTTTGATCCAAACAAATAAAAAGCATGTATTTCCGGTTATTTCAGTGGCTTAAACTTTCCGGTTATTTTTACATCAAATGCTCGTATAATTTGAAAGTACCAAAAAAAAGAAAAAAGTTGGCAAGCCATCTGTACTAACAGCTCCAACTTCACAAACATTTTCAAAGCCAATCATACCTTTGCTTTGCCCCAAACTGTTAGTTCAAAAATGCATCTCAATTGAACAAATAATGTCAAATTCAAAAACAGCAAAAACAAATTATCCATTCTACCATGCTGTGCTCGTGGGGAGAGAGAGAGAGAGAGGGGAAAAAAAAAAACAACCCCTAACCAAATGAAATCTATAATCCAAAGAAAGCTATCCCTTTTGTTGCAGCGATAGTTAAATGCAATTTGGGGCATGAAAACTCTCCAAGACACAAAAACTTATTTAATTTTAGTAAAAGACGCAAAGATTTATTATAAACAAAATTAAAGAAACAATAAATCCAATTTATCAATTCAGTAGCATACACAGTAGAGGGGGCTTTTCACCTGAGAGGGGGCGGAGCAGTCGGGCAATCCGGAGGGGGCTGGAGCTGGCGGAGCAGAGGGGGAGCGGGGCATTCGGGAATCACTCGGGCTGGGGGCTGGAGCTGAGAGGGGGGGCGAGGCTGGAGCTGAGAGGGGCTGGAACTGGCGGAGCCCGAGCTGGAACTGGTGGTCTCGGGAGTGGGAGAGAGGGGCGGCAGAGGGGGGGAGAAGACCGGAGCTTGCCTGACTTGACTGACGAACGGAAAGCAGAGGAGGGGCGCTTAAGTTAAGGAAAAGCCGGGGAAAGGGGACCGGAGCTTGCCTGACTTGAATGGAGTTCAGCAGAGGAGGGGCGGCGCATCTCGGGGAAGCTTAGGCAAAGGCAGAGCAGAGGCGAGCAACGCGAGTTAGTGTTAGGGCATATCCGGATTTTTTTTTTTTTTTTTTTTAATATGGATGCGGGTCGGGTCGGGTTACCCGGGTTTTTTATTATTCAACCCGCAACCCGACCCGACACCTGCGGGTTAAAAAATATTTAACCCAACCCAACCCAAATATTCGGTTTTTTCAGTGGGTTGGGTTGGTTCGGGTTGGATCGGCCGGGTTGGGTCGGGTTTGCGGGTTTGTGTACAGCCCTATGCAGAACTGCTAAATATACCCCATAAACCCATTTTTTCCATTTGAATTTCAAATATTTTGTTTGTTTATTTTTTAATATGTGGATGCTTTAAAATAAAAAAAATAAAAAAAAAAGGGTTACCAATTCTCCAACAAGGTATGACAGTCATCCAGGCTCCAGCCATTAACATGCCCACTAATTTGACAAAACACAGTAAAGTGAGATTTAGAATAAAAATATTCAGATTTTTGGAAAACATTTTGATACCAAGGGCTCAATGCTGTGATAGCATCTTATATTACACGTATATTTAAAGATAAGATCGCATTTTATTTAGAGTTTAACATATAACTTATTTAATATTGAAATCTTAAATGTTACTGTGGACTACATGTTGAGATCGATCGGACAGTCATCCCTCGACCTCACATGTTAACTAAATGGAAAACGATCATCTCATATGGTTATGCACATGTAGTGGCACATCAATAAATTTTAGGTCTTAATGAATTTAATATTTTTTAAAATTGAATTTGTTCATATACGAGTTTTTACAATTAATTTGTGTAATTATATTTTTTAATTTGAAAAAAATTGCACATTTGTCTAATTTAGTTAAAATTGACAAATTCCGTCAACTTAAAAGTTACGTGCTCCTCAAAATTGATTTCTTCATTTTTTATTGTACCAAAAATTAAAAACATGAAAAAGAAAATTAAAATTTTCTTTCCGTGAAGGCCAAGCTTCTGCTTTGATGCACCTCGAGGGGTTCTTAGGGGATCCATTCAGCTTCATGAAAGAAAAAAAAAAAGACATCTTTTATGGCTTTTGTTTTTGTTTTTTAAATTTTTTTAGTTTTTAATACAATTATAAATAAAGAAACTAATTTTGAAAGTAATTTATTATGCATGTGACTTTTAAATTGATGAAATTAATTAATTTTAATTAAATTAAACAAAAATGCAACTTTTTTCAAGTTACAGGGCACCAATTGTACAAATTAATTGTAGAGACCTCTATGTGAACAATTCAATTTTACAAAGTACTAAAATGTATTTAGACCTAAATTTTATTAAAGAGCTATGGTATAACATTATATTTATGTGAAAATAAAAATTATGATCTATTAAAATACTTATAGTTAAAAAAGTGCACAAGCATATAACAAACATATTACTATTTCTTTTTTCACTTATGCAAAATAAAAGCTAACAAAATAAAATTGAAAAATGAAGAAAAAAATCCACATTTTTTTTTTATCAAAGTTGAGCTCTATGATTTTTAAGTTCATAAAAATTATATATTATTGCATCTACATTAATTGTGTCAGTAATTTCTTTTTCAATGTATATATACAACCAAAAAATCTACTAGAAACTTATCTTCCATCCAACTTCGAATCCTTCCTGTAACAATTAATATTTATTGCAAAAAAAGCTCGTTTTGTAGTTGCAATTGGAAAAAAAATAAAATTAGTAGAAGTCGTATTAATCTATAAATTCCAAATAGTAGGATTTTGACTTGTCTTCTATTAAACCATAATATAACTCAGCTAATGAAATAAAATCTTGTAACTTCGGATGATAGGGTACTTATAATGTTCAAAATGTCACAGTTGAAATTTTAAAAGAATCTTTATAGAATATCAAAATGATGTTATTTTTTCATTTGATACTAAATGGGTAAAGAGATATAATATATTAATGTGAATATAAAAACAAATTATACATATATACATATATATATATATATATATTCATTTTTACCAAAGTAGATTGTTTAATGGTGAGTGCTTGAGTTATGAGAGTTGTGGGAAGTATATAAGCAAATGGAAGGGAGTACCACACAAAAGTTTTTTTTTTTTTTTTGACACGAAGAAAAGAGGGTTAAAAGAGTTTAAAATTCTCAAATTCTTCTTTTGAATTAGAGAAGAAGACAAAAATAAAATGTAAAGTTTGTCTTTAATTTCTCTAAAAAATGAAGAAGAAGATGGTAATATAGTTTAAATACATTACATATGTAGGGTTAAAAAATTAAGTTTCATTTGCTTGTGAATATATTTGGTGAAAAATAAACAATTTTAGTAGATTTCTTTTATTATATTTTTCTGTCGGAGGCACCAAATCTATGACCCCTGCAAGTTCCCCTGTATCAGCCGCTGTATACATGGGATATATACAATTATTTTCTCATCCATAATTAACGACCTAAATTGTGTGGAAACATCATTAATAACTATTATTATTGATGAATGCATCATTATTAGTAGCTATTAATAACACTTTCAGCACAAATTTTATTAATGATTTGTGAAAGAAAAAAAAATCTTATATATATTTATATGTAAATAATTAAGCTCAAGTCAAGCCAATTTGAGAGTTTTATAATTAATTTTTTTTTTTAGCTTTTAGACCTTTTTAAAAACTAAAATTAAAAAATACATTTATAATTTATTAGATCTCAACATCATTAACTTTTTTCAAATAAAATTTTTATATGTCAATAAATTTACATTTAATCTATCACTAATTAAATTTTAAATAGTTAATAAAAGAATACTTAATTGATTCTAAGACCTAAGCCTATCTCTCTCTCTCTATATATATATATATAATTTGTTTTTTCTTCTAGCCGCAACCTTTTCAGCGAATAAGGGAAAACAAAATTATTACAGAAAGAAGGTGAATATCATTTTTTAGAGGATACAAAGTTACTGACCAGAAAATATCTCCTTAGCAAAAAAGACAATAAATTAATTCATATTAAAATTTCCACCTTGACTTATTATTTTTAACGGACAAACAAATTTTCATAGTTGACTATGGAATTTATGTTGTAATTTTCTTCTGCCAAGTAGATCAAGAAATTATCAGATCGTACATTGGCTGTCCATTATTTTTAATGGACAAACAAGTTTACATAGTTGACCATGGAATTTATGTTGTAATTTTCTTTTGCCAAGTTGATCAAGAAATTATCAGATCGTGGCTGTCAAGTGTCAAGCATATAGGTAATTGTTAATCTTCCTAAATTTGCAAGTGAACAGTCTTAGAATGCCTAAAAGATCAGCTCAAATTTTAATTAATTATTAGAGGTGTTTGTTTTGCTTGTCATATTCAAAAACACAATATATAAGCAGATCCTTGATCAATTCTTAAAAGTGGGTCCAAGCTTCATAAGCCATGCATCACGCAAGCTGAGTTTTTCACTTAGTTAGAAAGTCTAAATTAAATTTTTAATAGCTCAACTTGACGGCATTTTTGATAATTTAAATTAGGCTAAATATTAAAGCTTTATCCTTTTCACCTGTCACAAGTTTTGGATTTTGTCCACATAAACTATATATAAAACTCTTATATATATCATGCCATAATTAAATTATCTATGTTTTTAGTCATTTAATAAGTCCATAAAATCTTGTCTAATAAATTTAACAAAGTTAAAAATATGTAACAGTTTGGGATATGAAACAAAAATTAATATGTGTTTGATATGGTTACTTCAACATGTTGGATGGAGTTTAGCGAAAGGTCTAAAAATTTGCTGGACCGTCCACGAGAAAGCCATAATCACGCAGGCAAAAGAGAGTTGCATAAACAATTTGTAATTGAAATATCCATACATAATAGCGTTGATCAATATTAAATAAAATCTTGAGTATTTTGAAATGGAAAAAAAACAATCACTGGTTGTTCACGCAAAAATCAACTGTTAAAAATTATACATCTTTCTTTACTATTTAAAAACTTGTGAGTTGTAAAATAGAAAAAGCCAACAAAAGGCTAACAAAAGGCTTTTTGGAGCGCTAGTGTCCAAAAATTCTCCAATGCTTAAATCAGAAAAGATCTATGCTAGAATTTTTTAAATGAAAGATGTATACTTAAATAAAAAGCATAATGATGCTTATATATATATATATATATATATATATATATATATATAGGCTAAATATACTTTAATACTTTTTAAAATTGAATTTATTCATATAAAGGTCTTTATAATTAATTTGTACAATTCATACATTTTAAATTGAAAAAAATTACATTTTTGTCCAATTTAATTTAAATTGACAAATTATGTTAATTTAGAAGTTATGTGTATAACACGTGACCTTCAAAATTGATGTTTTTATTTTTTATTGTACCAAAAATAAGAAATAAAAATTAAAAAACATGAAAGAAAATTTAAAATTTATTTATGGTTTTTTTTTTATAGTTTTTGGTAAAATTAAAAATGAAAAAACCGATTTTTAATGTAAGTTGTTATGCACGTGACATTTAAGTTGATGAAATTCATTAATTTTAACTAAATTAGACCTAAATTGGATAAAAATATAATTTCTTTCAATTTAAAAAGTATAAATTGCACAAATTAATTGTAGAGACTCGTATATGAACAAATTCAATTTTAGAAGATACTAAAATGCATTTAGATATATATATATATATATATATCACTTTAGCATCTGGTTTCCTTGCACGATTAGAAAACTGACTTCTAATTCGGTTAGACCACAGTGCTTTATGGATATTTTAAAATGTTAACTGGACTCAAGACTGTCTGTTTGATTGTATATTTTTAGAGTAATAAAATTCATCTCCGCACTTGCCATACTGATTTACTATCAAATTGATAATGCATGCTTTAGCTATCTGCCAGCAATCAATCTAATTTTGGTATTAATTATGGAAAATAAAATGGAAATTAAACTTTATGTACTCAAAATTTCCAGACAAGAGAACTCAAAAGCAAGGAGTAATTGGGATAATAATTAGATGCTTAAACTTGAAGTGAGTATATAATATGCTATTATCAAGATGTTCTCATGGAAAATTCCATCAAAATTATTACTAAAATATTATTTTAGTGATAATTCTAATGAAAATTTAATTAAGACATTCGGATCGATAATTCTTCCTGTATATATGTGTATGTATTTACTCTTACAATTATATGTCCACTGAATTTGCGGTAATTATTTGAGAAAAATACCGTAGGGCAAAAGTCTAGGAAATCAATGTTTTCTTGGACAAAAAGAAAAACAAATTGAATCACTTTCTTGATTAGTAAATAAGGCCAAAGTTATCTTCATAATATCTTTTGGTATATGATGGTATATATAAATTATGAAAAAAAAAAAGCATGCAATTACAAATTTTTTTTCATGCATGTGAATATTGAAGTGCACACAAACAGATCTTAATTTTCACTGCCAACACCAATGGATTAAGCATAGAGACGAGTGCATGTGTTTTCTAATGCACCATTTTTAACCTTGTGAAAGTGAATGTGGTAAATTGACTAGACAAATTAATCTCTATTATTAATTAATTAATATGTGTAATCTACCATTTTTATTCATTACTAATTATTAAAAACCAAAGTAAGGTTTCTCTATATATATGTAAATAAATAATAATTTTTAATTAATGACTTTTTTATTTTCTTTGGCTGCATCTAATCGATCCATTGCTAAATAATTGACCATTATTCCACCCAATGTCTTAGGAGCCGTCTCCAAGTTGTGTGGATCCACTTATAAATATTATATATTTGTTAACCAAGAAGATTTTTCTTTTTCTTTTATCATTCAAGTGGAGAATATTACCAACTAATAAATATGCTACTTTACCAGCTTAAAAACAATGACTCCGTCGCTTTTCCTAAAGATACACTAAACAAATTTAATTATATAAATGAGACTTTATATAAAAATACATTGGTTTATATATGTATATGCCAATCAGTTTTCATTGACCGGCTCAAAACAAATTGCCCACAAAGTGCTAGCCCAAGCCTTTGTAGGGCATAACGCCACCAAAAGAATACATTATAGGATTTAAAAAATGTAGTCCAAACAAACATGAATGTTGTCGTTTGTGAGAAATATTATACAAAGGAAACAAGGTGCATAGAACTCAAAAAAATTTTAATGCACAAAAATTTCACTTGAGGTGGGTGGCAACATGACAGGATTCTTCGTGTTAATTCTATATTTGTACTTTTTCTTTCATTTATATATATATCTATATATATTTATGGGTTATAAAAATGATATATAATATATATATATGTAGAAAAATTTTACTATATAAATATTTAAATATTCAGATTGTCACATAAAATATAATATAACAAATAAAACGAACCAATTAAATTTAAAAATATTTTTATTGATAATTTTTATTGCTGATCTATTACTAAAATTATTTTACAATTTACATGTCTGCAAGATTCCAGAATCTCCACACACACACATATATATATATATATATAAGTTGACCTTTCAGGACACCAAACAACACGGGACAGAGGAAGAGGGACCCAAAGATGGTAGCAGTGGCTCGCCCCAATACACGAGGACATGCGGCTCTAGGACGCGGCGTTGGCCATCAACCTTTCGCCACTACTTTATTTCATTCCTCCCCCACCTTCAATTTATATCAACCTTCACATGCACGTGTTTTGCTATCATCTTTGTTCTTCTCTTCCGGAGAATGTATTCATATATCTTATTATATATGTTGGGAATTTGAAGCTTAAAACCCTATCATCCATTTTTTCACATACTTTGGTATTGGATAAGCTAGTTATATATTTATATATTTTGAGTATATAAAATTTTGTATTTAAATTTTATCATGAAGGATAGGGATGTTTCTATTTATATATGTGATTGAAGTAACGAGATGGAAGGAAAAAGAGAGATTTCAATTAAACAAATTTCTTTTGAGGAGGGAGAATAACATAGAATTATATAAATAATTAAATGCAGAACATTCCAAGTATCAATGAGTTTAATGATCATCTATTATGCACCGCTAGATTATCGCCCCTTGTAATAGCTAGGATGATTTGTCAAATATGTTTCCCAAATATCTTATTACATGGAACCTACTCCATATAGAACTATTTTCCAACTTATAATTAAAGAAATAATGATGTGGCCGGTATTTAAAGTTATCACGTTGGCAATTAAATTTTTGGTTTTAAATTCATTAATTGAAATATCACCCATATTAATTTGCTACGTCACCATTTAATTTATTATAAGCTAAAAAGTAGTTCAAAAGAACAATTTTTATATATGTATATAGAGAAAAAAAAATGAAAATTNTTTTTAATCTTTTTTTTTTTCAATCTAATATTGTATATTTTCATTATTTTTTGTTTAAAGTTTAATATAAATAATTATTGTTTAAAAAATAGAAAGAAAAACAAAATTGACAATAGGTGACACTGAATGATGAATCAGTGTCTGTATTTGGTTTTTATTTTTAAACCTTTTTTTTTTAAAGTTTAATATTTTATGTTTCTATTCTCCTTTGTTTAAAATTTTATAACAATAATTATTGTGTAAAAAATAAAAATAAAAATAAAACAATATTAACAATAAGCGACACTGATTGAAGATTCTGCATTTCCTATTGCATTTAGTTTTCTTAAATTTAATATTGCCTATTTTAATTCTCTTTCATTTAAAATTTTAATACAAATAATTATTGTTTAAGAATAAAATAAAAAACAAATTGACAGCAGATGACAATGAATGATGGATTAGTGTCACATATTTCATTTATTCTTAAAACTTTATTTATAAAAATTTAAAATTTAATATTTTATTGTCCTCTTCTTAAAATTTTAATACAAATAATTGTTGTTTCAAAAAAAAAAAAAATTTGACAATAGTTTACTTACATATTTTTGTAGAATATTTTAATAATTATAATAGGCAACACGAGGATAAATCAGTGTCGCCTTGGATTTACACAAAAGCGACATTGGTATGTTCAGTGTCGTCTTTTATTTTTGGGGTGCATTCAAAACTAGTAGAAATGCAATACCAAAAAAATAAAATAAAAAATAATGCAATACCAAACGCCACTTTTATAAATGCTATCTAAATATTGAGTAATTATAAGGTATAATGGAGAAAGTAGGAAATAATTGCAAAGGATTTAAGTTTTCATTGTTTGATTAATTAAAAGAAAATTTTGAAGACAACAATCATGAAAAGAATATATTTAGAACTTTACTCCTTCTGAGAAAAATGATTATGTTTGGAGTTTGAATTTGTGAGGGAAAATGTAAACTATTTTAGTTATTATTTTTTTTTCAATAGAGATTTATGAAAATAATTAACTAAATGTGATATATATATATACACACACACATATAAGAATATATATATTTTTATATATATAGTACTGTTCTCTTCTTTTCTTTTCATGTTAATATTTTGATCCCTGTTAGGAGATTGATAACAGCTAATGTGAAATATTTTAGTATAAATTGAATATAGTTGGGGAGATCACATGGAGAATGAATTAAGTAAGGGAGATGTGAAATGGTTTCCAAGGGGATTAAACAACCATTTTTAAGCCATAAGCATTTAAGAGAAGAGAATTTCAAAGATGGTTTCCAAAAATAAATAGAGCGATAGGTTTTGTTGAGACGTTGTCATTATTGGGGCACACATGTTCTCTAATCAATTAAGTTTTTATTTATTTATTCATTTATTTTTTAAAAGAATCGATTATTATAACTGCAAGAATCCTCTAACAACCATATTTCTTATTTATAATCATCGCATGACCAACATGTCCATTATTATTTAATTATTTATTTTTTATTAATAAAAAATAACTTACTCGTAGTGGGGTCATAGGCATAGAAAGTATTTAGCGAGTTAACCGACTCATATATCTTTTTAACTTGATCAGAGTCCGCAATGGAAGTCCATGTCGCTAAAACCTCACTCTCCTCGTGTGGTAACAGCGGAGATGAGCACTTGAGTCCAAATGGGGCTACCAAAACTTGAACTTCAATTCTCGTACTCACAGATGTGAAAGCTTGGCTGGCTCCTACCACTGAGTTACACCTTCAAGTGTTAATTATTTATTTCTTCTTATTACTCTTATATATATAATTATATATATGCATACGTTGACTAATATGGATGAATTGAGACGAGTGATTTCTCCTAATTCCAAGTTGTTTATTGTTTAGGAACACAAATGATTGCATAAAAATAATGGAACAGAAACAATTTAATATTGTATTGGATAATTGCATTTAGGCCTTCTTTATTCAGTTTAATACAATTAAATGTCTCTATTGAAAATTAACACTAATGTTCATTTTCTGTCAATACCCTTAATAAAATGTTATAAATTGACTTAGAAGTTCATTTTTTTTTTGTAGTGAATGAGTGTCCTAAGTTCCAAAATTTTTTAAATATATTCAAAAAATGTTTATAATTTGTTACCAAAAAAATACCTAGCTAGCAACTTTAATTATGTAACTATGAAATGAATAGTCTATGTCGAGACAGGGGATGTAAAAAAAAACTGACTAACCGATTAAAACAACCGATCCAATCCAATCCAATATGTTTGGATCGGTTATTTTAGTGTAATTGGATTGGATTGATTTTGAAAAATTGAAAGTTGAAGTTCGGTTCGGTTTTGTTCGGAGTGTTAAAAACCGTTCCAATCCGATCCAATCCGAACCGATTATTTTTTTTACAAAACATATAGCAATTAGTTTAATATTATTGGTATGTAGACTTTGTTATATTAGCTTAAATTTTGAGTTGGATTACTGTATTATTGTATTAGTGTAGTAATTTTGTTTTGTTTTGTTTTGTTTTAGTTTAATAGTTTATTTGTCTTGTTATTTTTTTAATCATTTATGTATTAGGTTTTGAAAAAAAATATAATTTTTTATGGATTACTTAGTGGTCACTTTATGTGTTGGGTTTTGAAAAAAAAACATAATGTTTTAAACAAAATTTAAGCACAACAAATTTTTGGTACAAAAAATAGCTCAAATGTCAAATATTTAAACTAAAAAAAAGCTCAAAACTTAAATTTTAAAAAGTCTAAAAAAATTAAATAAAAGTTAAAGCCAAACCGATCCAATCCAATTACTAATTGGATTGGATTGGATTTAATGTATATATCGGATCGGATCGGATTGAAAAAGAAAAAACCGATCACTAATTGGATTGGATTGATTATTTCCAAAATAGGTCGGATCCTAACCGATGTACACCCTTAGCCAGGATGACCTACGATGACTTTTTAATTATTAAAATGCATGCACTGCATATGAGAAGATTTTCCTTTCCTGTATATATATGGACATAATTGAAATGAAAATTTTGTTGTATTTAGTATAATTTAGCAACTAAAGAGTCACGACGTGGAAATTATGGACTAATGTAAAGGTTTACAAATTTTAGATAAAGTATCAAATATTAAAAAAAAAAGTATAAAGACATTGGTGCTAAAAAAAATCTAATCATAATAATAAAATCACATATCATAAGTAGTTTTAAGAAAGAAAAATGCTGTACACGATGTTCGATGCACATCGAAAAAAATAGTTTTTTATGAAGATTTAATATCGTCATCGTTAAAAGTCCACAACAAATACGACGTTCATTTTTCATTGCAATATCCCTTAAAGACGTTCTCATTCGTCGTAGAAAAATGGCATGTGACATTAGATCTACATGACAAAGAATCCAAAAATGACGAACAAAAAAGGAGCATGTGACATCATATCTCCGTGGCAAAGAATCCAAAACATGACGAACAATGCACTCTTTCCTTCTAGTCTAGCATGGTGCCTGCTTACTGTGCTACGACTATCAAAGTTCATTGTAGAAGGTCAAAAAAACTCAACTATGAGGATTATTCTCGTCGTAGTTTTTGGTTATTTAGCAATTTTATTTTTATTTCCTTTTCTCTCCTGGGCGATTGCAATCACACCTCAAGCATGCAATATTCCTTCCATAGTTGAAGAAATCACACCTAAAAAAGTAAGAGTTTAAGGTGATTTTCACCATTAAATTTTTAGACAAAAGTGGATAAATTAAGAAAGCAGAGGAGAATAATAAAGTGTTGCTCAATGAGGACACTCCCATTCCCTGCCAGTCAGCTGTCGCTTTGGTTGTGCCTCTTCGAATGATGTGTAAGCACATAGAAATGTGTGAACACATGTTTTTCCAAAGATATTATACGTAGAAGATATTCCAAAACCTGTGATAGCAAAGGAGCAAAAGAGATTACCTAGACCAAATTCAGTTGCCTTTTTACATTTTAATATTTTGTTTTAGAGTTCGTCCATTTTCTCATGGAACTGACCTTGCCCTAAACTAAAAAAATGTGGTTATGAAGCACAATAACACAACTTGGCCAATTCACTAAACATATTCTAGACATATGATTCAACAAGTCGTAAAAGGCCAATGCTGACGATGATAATCCACCACCGATGACGCAGCCACCATAACCAAAGCCTAAACCGCAACAAACCCAAGTTTAAACCGCCACAACCCAAGCCTAAACGACCATCAACACTGCAAAATAAATAAAAAAAGAGGTATTAATCAACAATCACACACAAACATGATAATCAAAAATTTAAATCATAAAATGAAGAGAATCAATTAACAACTGCAAATGACAACCATACTTCTGTGAATAGTGCTATCAATATCAAACAATTCTCCAACGGATAATTCCTTATTCATTATCTATTTGAGGAATATTATATTCTCTTTTAATATTTTCCTTGTACATCTCAATTACCATAAGTGTTAGTCTTCTAGGTCTCTTGTATATGTACCTGTATTGTAGCCGCATCTTATAATTGAACAGAGGTTATAACAATTATTTCATTATTCTTTCTATTGAATTCTTCATGGTATCAGAGCAACCTTCCGCAAAAATTATTCAAGCTTCCATGGAATCTCAAACAGAAGCCTCCTCTCAATCAAAAGCTAGCCCACAACAATCAAAAATCATAAAACTGAACCTTCTTTGACCATTCAGTCTTTCCATCAGTGCACTAGTCTGGTCTCCATGAAACTGATCTCTTCAAACTTTCTCCTTTGGCGCTCACAGGTCCTTCCTCTGATCAAGAGTCTCAGAATTTTTCACCATCTAGTTAATGAGGAACCACCAAGTGAGTTTCGATTGAATGAAAAGGAAGAAATTGTGCTCAATCCAAATTATGATCTGTGGAGCAACAATGATGGGCTACTCACTACTTAGCTCCTTAGCATCATGACTGATGAAATATTAAGTTTTAATGTCGGTATTGATAAAGCTTACTTGCTGTGGAAGTCCATAGAAGGACAATTGTTCCATCAACAAAAGAGTAAGAGCATTTGTTGAAAGATAAGCTAGCATCATTGAGAAAGGGTTCCTTTTCAATGGACGAATATGTGACAATCTTGCAGCAATCAATGCAACGGTATTGGACATCGACAAAGTTTTCTCTTTTGCTAAAGGACTCGGGTCAGATTACAAGGAATTTAAGATTGCAATGCTTGCCAAACCTCTTTTCCCAACCTTCAACCAATTTATTTTGGTACTTCAAAGCCATGCTAATTTCCTTGAAACCGAAACAACATCCAACAAACAGGAGATAGATCATGCTCAGGTATTTGTAGGTGAATGTGGCAAAAATCGACGTGGTCATCATTTCCGTGGTCGAGGTTGTCGCTTCAATTCACAAGGGCGTGGATTTACTCCAGCTGCTCGGTTTCATGAGAATAAAATAGCAGAATATGTGGTTGATCATGGACAGAAATCTGAAAACAAAACTGAAGGTAAATCAATGTGCCAAATCTGTAAAAATCCTAATCATATTGCTATTCAATGTTGGCACAGATTCGACCATTCCTACACTGATGAAGAAATACCTGAAGCTTTGGCTGCACTAAAAATCAATGATACTTCGGATCTGGCCTTCTACGTTGACTCTGGTGCAACCTCACACATGACCAACGATCTCCATAAGATCTATAAAATTCAGTCTTATAATGGGAAAGATGCTATATACGTTGGTAATGGAAATAGTTTACCTATTTCTCACATTGGTAGTAGCAAGATTAGAACGAAGAATGGAGAACTAACCTTAAATGAAATTCTAGTTGTCCCTGGTTTAAAGAAAAATTTACTTTCTGTAAGTTAGTTAACTAGAGATAATGAGTGTATTTTCGAATTCTCATCAAATGGATTTGTTATAAAGGATTGCAGTCACCAAATCATAGCAACAGGTCATAGGAAAGGGTAGCTATACGTGCTTAACGATGGATGTCACCAAGCCTTGACCACAACCAAAGCCTCTTCCGAGCTTTGGCATCAGCGAATGGGGCACCCCAACTCAAGCATGCTAAAAACCTTACATTCAAAAAATATTATTGATGTTTCCAGTTGTACTAAGAGTTTTAATGTGTGTGCTAGTTGCCAAATGGGAAAGAGTTGCAAACTTCCCTTTGGTTTATCAAATAAAATTGCTAATTTTCCTTTAGAGAAAATTCATTGTGATTTATGGGGACCTGCTCCAATATTTTCCAATTAGAAATATCGGTTTTATGTTATATTTGTTGATGACCATTCTCGTTTTAGCTGGCTATTTCCTTTGCATAAGAAATCAGATTTTTTTTTGATTGCTTTATTAAATTTCAAATTCAAGTTGAAAAACAATATGGATATGCTATCAAGTTTTTTCAAAGTGATGGTAGAGGAAAATTTAATTCTCTTGCATTTAAAAATCACTTACGGAACAGTGGCATATTGCATCAAATGTCATGTCTAGGTACACCTGAGCAAAACGAAGTGGCAGAACGCAAGCACTGACACATAGTTGAGATGGGTCTCACCTTGATGTTTCATGCAAATGTCCCTTTAAAACTTTGGACAGAAGCCTTCCTCACTGCAGTATATCTAATCAATCGGTTGCCCTCTGCTCCTCTTAAATTTGACACTCCTTATTTTAGTTTATTTAAATCTCACCCCAATTATGCAAGTTTAAAAGTCTTTGGCTGCAGGAGTTATCCTTATCTAAGGAAAAATGGCTTTCATAAATTTTCAAAAAAAACTTATCCTTGTATGTTTATAGGATATAGCCCGCAACATAAAGGATTTCGGTGCTTTGACCCAGCTTCAAATCGAGTTTATTTGTCCAGGCATGTTGTCTTTGATGAACATTATTATCCTTATCAAAATAACAGTAAACCTGTCTTTCAGGATAAATTAGAGTTAGTCACCTTTCCTACTCAAGACGTGGTGCCATCAGCTTCATCACTACATTGGGGCACTACCCATATCTCACATGCAACTTGTTGTGATTCCTCCTTCCACACACTACCAATGTACCCGTGTCAACCCCACCTTCCCCAATTTCACCAAATACTTCTCCTCCCACTATGGATGTATCCGTGTCAACACCCACCTCCATTCCATGCCAAATTGAAC
The DNA here is from genome assembly GCA_003254975.1 of Ochetophila trinervis. NCBI lineage: Eukaryota > Viridiplantae > Streptophyta > Magnoliopsida > Rosales > Rhamnaceae > Ochetophila > Ochetophila trinervis. The sequence continues at coordinate 31,991 of QANX01002113.1, read as the reverse complement.
TTCATGCTGCCATGCCTTCCACTACTCAAACAACTCCCCATCCCTCTCCGTTAGATGTTTCAGTCCATGATTCTGCTGGTCTTCAGGACCAGTTATTCGTGACCTTATCGATTATTGCTCTTGCTTCCTCTCTTCCCAATGTGCATCCAATGCTCACACGGCATAAACTCCACATGAATCCTAGTTTAGCATCCAATATGGCACTCATTGCTATTGCTCTCAAACCTAAAACACACAAAACTGCCCTTCGTGATCCCTCATGGCTTTAAGCCATGCATAAAGAACTTTTTGCTCTTCACACCAATAAAACATGGACCCTTGTTCCCTGTTCTCTCCACACCAACGTTGTTGGATCTAAGTGGGTTTACCGCACCAAATACAATGAAAATTGCAATGTTGATTGATTAAAAGCTCGCCTTGTTGCTCGTGGTTATACACAAGTCGAAGGTGAAGACTTCGATGAAACTTTTAATTCGGTGATTCGACACACTACCATACGAGTTATCCTCTCCATTGCTATCACGAAGCACTGGCCCATTCGTCAACTCGATGTCAAAAATGATTTCCTCCATGGCAACCTCAAAGAGACTGTTTACATGGAGCAGCCCCCGGGTTTTCTTTCTTCTACACATCCAGATCATGTTTGTCTACTGCATAAATCACTCTACGGGCTTAAGCAAGCCCCGCGGGCCTGGATTGATCGTCTCTCTCAGTTTCTTCTTTCCTTAGGCTTTATGTGCAAAAAAGCTGATCCCTCTCTCTTTATCCTCCGTACTCATCATACTGTTATTCTTTTACTTATTTAAGTTGACGATCTATTACTTACAGGGAACAGCCCAACAAAAATCTCTAAACTTATCTCTACATTGGCCACCGAGTTTGCACTTAAAGATTTGGGCTGCCTGCATTACTTTCTTGGTGTGGAAGCCCACTATGTTCCAGGGGGCATGTTTTTATCTCAATCCAAATACACCAGTGATCTTCTCACTCGTGCTAATATGCTTGATGCGTCTCACATGAAAACTCCTCTTGCTGTCAAACAACTTTCAAATCCAAAGGATTCAACTCCGGTTGACACTATTGAGTACCGTCGGCTTGTTAGGAGTCTCCAATACCTCACTTTCACACGTCCTGACATTTCTCATGCTGTTAGCCGTGTCTGCCAACACTTTCAGAACCCCACAATTGCTCATCTTCATGAGGTCAAACGCATTCTTCGATATCTTAAAGGCATGATGTCTTTTGGCCTTCGCATCATTCACCAAAGCTCACTTAATCTAACCGGCTTCAGTGATGCTGATTGGGCCGGTTGTCCCTTAACTCGACGAAGCACCAATGACCACTGCATTTTTCTTGGCGCTAATTGTATCTCTTGGTCCTCTAAAAAGCAGCCAACTGTTGCGTGTTCTAGTACTGAAGCTGAATATCGTGCCATGGCTACTGCAACCACTGAGATTACGTGGATTTCTTTTCTTCTGCGTGACATTGGTGTTGTCCTTTTTCGACCACCTCTTCTTCTTTGCGACAATATCTCCGCACTTCACATGACAATCAATCCCATTCTTCATGACCGAACAAAGCAAATTGAAATTGACTATCACTTTGTTCGTGAAAAAGTGGCTGTTGGGCAGATTATTACTCATTTTATACCCTTTCATCTTCAAATAGCAGCTGTTCTCACCAAACCCTTCTCGGGTGAGCTATTCAGACAATTTCGAAACAAGCTTGGCGTTCACTCCTTGCCACTGCCACGCTTGAGGGGGCATGAAGAGAATCAATTAACAACTGCAAATGACAACCATACTTCCGTGAATAGTGCTATCAATATCAAACAATTCTCCATCGGATTATTCATTATCTATTTGAGGAATATTATATTATCTTTTAATATTTTCCTTGTACATCTCAATTACCATAAGTCTTAGTCTTTTAGGTCTCTTGTAGATGTACTTTCATTGTAGCCGCATCTTATAATTGAACAGAGGTTATAACAATTATTTCAATATTCTTTCTATTGAATTCTTCATAAAATACTTAGTTTTAAATCAAAATACACATTCTAAGAAAATAAAAAGTAAAGAAATACTTACTATTTGAAAATTGCAACTTTTTGTGATGATTTTCAAACTAAATTAGGAAGAAAACACTTGGAGTCCGAGAGATAGCACCAAAGTGGCATTAGAGACACTAGTTTCACCAACAATGACAACCGTGAGTGCCGAAAAAACCACAAAAAATGACGCATATGTGATTGTAGATAATGATAATACGACAAACATGTACGTGGTACTAATTGAGCAGTATGGGACGTTCTTCCACATTGAACAAGGGATATAACATGACCTGCATGCACATCGCAAATACTAGTTCGTTGACATATTCGATTTTTAGTACTTGAAAATTAAAGCTGCTGCTCTATTATTAGTTATTGTTTTAGATTAATTGTATGGTTATGATTTATCGTATATTTGTTTTCAAATTATTTTATATTTTTTTTAAATGAAGAGAGAAAAACTAACAATCAATATAATTAAAAAGGATATACATATATATATATATAATATAAATACATATAAAGCGAAAGACTAATTTGGAATAAGATTCAGTGTCTACGTCCTCTCTCAATCACCATTCGCAGCCTTCTCATGCCTAAACTGTTCAAGACCCAATCAAATCTTTCAGTACTAACGAAATGGCTTATAACAACAGTAAAAATGGATAATACAACAGACCATGCATGTTGTCCTAAATGAGCAGGGCAAGGTATATAACACAACGTGCATACACGTCACCCGTACTAGTACGATGACATTCATGCGCGTCGCAGAAAGATATGAAAAACAACGCCGTTTCATTTTTTACAATATATATAATACTCGTTTGAGTTTTGTACAATGTTATTTTTCTGTAGTATGATGTTCAATGAACATCGTATTTTGTTCCTCGTGTTACCATGTCGTCAAATGGCTATGAGACGTAGCCTTTATGTGTAATTTATTTTATAATAATATGATAATTTTTTTTGTACCCATCGTATTTTTTCATTTTTAAGTGCAATGCTAGATATTTTTATCATTGTAAATAAGAAAAAAAAATGTATTTACTTTATCCAGTTTATTTGTGTTGTAGTTGATATTTTAAGACAACAATAACATTTCGTATTCTATCGATGGTTGTATATGACCTTTGTAAGCTAATGATTTCCCTTTACTGTTTGTGAGCTTAACATTTCTTTTGGAAATGTAGACATCCATCGTGAAAATAAAAATAAAAGCATTAATTACCAAAACAATGATGGATATATAATCGTGAATTTAATATTTGTCCATAAGCTTTTAATAACAGTCTAGTAGCAAAGTAATAATTTTATAGACAAAATGCTGCATAGTAATTTCAATATTCATCACTCGAGAGCCACGTTTAGACTATGGCCCCCCACCCAATTTTTTTAAGTCTATAGGTTTTATAACAAAATTAATAAAAAAATAGCAAAAAAGGTGTACATTTGGGCCCACCAAAATACAAATATCAACTTAAATTTCAAAATAAGATAATAAAAAATTAATTTTACTTTACAAATTATATATATAAGCTTTAACTCAAGAATTAATTATTTCTTTGAAATAGAATTAGTTATATGTTAATTAAATTCATAATATATTAAATTAAAATTATGCCCTTTTAACAATCAATTTATAATCAATGTTAATAACAATCAATTTTGATTTCGACATTTTTTTTTTATCTTCATGTATAATTTTTTTTAATATGTTGCTTAGCTAAATATGTTCCTTACAATATTATTATACAAAATAATTATTCTAAAATATTTCTTATAAATATTTGTTAATATAATCACATGAGCTTTCTGTTAAGATGTTAGGCATTAGTGAAAAAAAAAAACTGACATATTTGTCTACTACTTGATGTATTTTTTTATAACTATTTTTTTATATAGTATTTTCATAATATATTTGTATTATTATTTTTGAATCTTTTTTTTCTTTCGATCATAATAAACTACATTATTCTTAAATTTTAAAAAAATATTATTTATATCCTTTGTAATTAATATATATTATTTTATCATATATATTACCAGAATAATCACACATTTTGAAAGTACGATTGAAAATTTCTTTTATAGTTTTGACCCCTATATTATAAGTGGTTTTGTACCTGCAATTCTCCATCTTGAATTCAAAAATATACATACAATAATTCTTTAGTTTGAGAATTTTGATTTTATTAAATTAGAAATTCTTACCTGATAAGTGTTAAGTGTTGCAACATACTATTTTAGATTTAAATTCAAATAATATTTGATAATGCAACCAAGCGATAATATTAGCCATATAAAAGTATGTATGTCTAATTGTAAATGTGAATTGTTGTATTGTACATGGTATAAAAATTGACACAATAATGCTATACTTACTAAAATATTCACCAAATTAATCAAATGATATAGTAAATAATATAATAATATTTAATTGGTTTACTCTTTGATTTATTTATTCTTTTAAAAGTTCACTTATTTATATTTAAGTTATTTGAATGTGCTATATATCTAATAACTTTTAAACACATTTAATTTAATAAATATTTTAGTATGTGTTAGTATTACTCAAATTGACAATGTTCCTGAGAGCCAATCATTCTCCGATTTACCATAGTACTCCAGAGAGGTAAACATTCTCTGGATTTACATGTGTATTAACCTCATAATATAACGTTTTGTTTCCTCCGTTTCTCTCCACTTCACTATCTGTGTTCTCCAAAACACGGTTTCAACTAGGAAAAAGCTAACAAAAAAAAAAAACCCAAAACATGGAATCACTAAAAACTTCAATATATTACCCATTATCCATTCCAGAGAAAGTTTAAGAAAGTCTAAGGAAATCAGTGAAATTGGAACGGTAACAGAGGAGTTGAGATTGGAATGGATTCGTCTTAATGGTGAAATAAATGGAAACTTTGCTGAAGGCCAGGTCGTCAAGAACCAAGCAACCACAATAATATTCTGGTTAATTTGCAAATTTTCTTTGTTTACGGTTAGAGTTTAATTAATTATATATTTTATTAAGTTTTGTTATTTTAGGAAAAATAGAATTTTTTGAGGAATTTTTTTAACAAAAATTTAATGTTTATAAAGAATCTTTAAAAGTATATATTAATTTATATATTAGTTATATTCATTTGATATTCATTATAAATATAAAGAACAATTTTTTTTATATTAATTATTTATGCGACATGTTAATTTTTATAATTTATATATTTTTTTAAATATGCTCTAAACACTATATATTTAATTAAATGAGAAATTTTTTTGATAAAAAACAGCATATATATTTGTCTATTTTAACATTTGTTTAATATTTAAAGTCATAAATTAGAAAGGAAAAAAATAGTATATATATTATATATGTTAGAAAACAAACGCAATGGAAGCTTTTTAAGAATTTTTTATGTTTAGTATGCATATAACAAACCATGTAGTAATACCAAATAAATCACATAAGTACTTAAAATAATTGTTATCTTGGGCTGTAATTAGATCGGCAATTTCATGACTGCAAGAATGTATAAGAGGGATTCTTTCTTTTTTCTGGTAATAATATAAGAGGAATCCTTTTAACATCATGTCCCTCTTTGAAGCAAGATCTGCTATGATTTGAAACTGAAAATTATAATATTCATAATTATATAATTAACTAATGGAGGTTATCTATTCATAAAGATATATAACAATTGAGCAAGTTTTGTGCTACCTAATCGAGGAGCAAATTTCTAATACTCCTTAGGAATATCAGCTCCCAAATAACTCACATAGCACGTCTGTAAGGGAAAGCTTAGTGGTAATATTTACATATTCTTTCATATATAAAAGTTTGGGTTCTAGTAACATAATGATTAAAAAAAAGTAAAAGAAAACTGAAATAGCACATATGGTATCTACATAGATGGTCCATTTTATTGGGAGTTGAGAGGATCAACTTTTATAAGTCTTATAGATTTTTAAGTTGAAGATGGCCCAATTGTTAATGACAGTGCTGAGTTAGCTAATGAATTTATCTTTACTTTGTCACTATAATTTATGAACTACTTCGATCTAAACCTTTAATTTTCAATTTTTCAACTCAGTATTTCAATTTTAATTTTGGTTTCAATGTCCTTCATTTTAAGCGTGTTTTTTATCCTTAACTTAAAATTAAGATCCTTAATTTTAATTTTGTTTCAATGTGAGCATTGCATAGTAAAACCTTATAGTAAGAAACTAATTTATTTATTTTATCTTATTAAGTTAATAAACTTTTTGAATTTCTAATAAAATGTTTATTTTTATCAAATTAAAATTTTATTGTTTTTAGAAGTCATATTGAAAAAAAAAAAACTTAAATTGAGTCTCAAGTGAATGTTTTTTTTTTTTTTTTGAAAATATATAGTGCCTAAATTGAAACCAAAATTAATCTTGATGAAGTACAAAAATAAAAACATTGAAAATGGAAGTCTGTTGATCCAAAAATTTCTCACGTTTCTATCTTTGTCTTTTCAATCAAAGCCTTATCACAGTTCATAGACAACCTATGTTGGCGTCATATGGAAAGCTCTAGAGGAAGGATTAGTTAGTTTGTTATATAGTTATGTCATGTGCCATTTATTTACTCGTTTAGTTGTTTATCAACTTTGTAATTATGTTTTACCAAAAAAACAAAAACTTGGTAATTATGTTTCTATCTCGTGCAATTATATAAGCATGCGTTAGCTTTCTTTGTAAGTAACATAATTCATTTTATGAATATACAGTTTTTCTCACTTTCAACACAAAGCTTGTTTCTGTCTTTTTCTCTGGAATCCAAAACCTTGAGTTCTAAGTAATCAAAATCTGACATGGTATCAGAGCAAGTCTTCCTCGTTGGATTCAGTCTTCAAACTTCTCTGATCTTCGATATCTTCAAACTTTTCTGATCTTCGGTTAGTTCTTGATTTTAGCTTTGTGATTGATAGATTCGTTTTCCGATTTAGCTTCCACGAACAGTTTCTTCATTTTTTTGAAGATTACTTTGTAAAGTTCTGATTGCATAGAATTTACGAAGTTTTAATTTGTTCCTCTGCTTTGCTCTATTTCTTCGATTAAGGAATCTTTCTTTTTTATTCCTTAATTGAAGTTCAAGTATGTTCCTTTATTTTTCTAGTACTGGCTCTAAGCATAATTTAAGTTTAAAGTCGGTAATCATGGCTGGTTTTACAAGTTAGAGTCTTCACAACAATCAGGATGTTGTTGTTATAGATTTAACACATGAATTTTACCTTCATAATGGAGATTTTCCAGGAATGAAGTTAGTTACTAAAAACCTAGATGGCGATAATTATAGCCATTGGAGCAGGTCTATGATCATTGCTTTAAAAGCTAAAACTAAGCTTGGATTCATCAATGGAAAACGTGTGGAACCAAAAGAAGATTCTTCTCTTAGAAACTATTGGGAAAGGTGTAATAACATGGTAATATCATGGTTAATACATGCAGTAAATAATGATATTGTAGAGAGTATTGTGTATTGTTCAACTGCAAATGACATCTAGAAAGAGCTATAACAGCGATTTGGGAAATTGAATATTGCCAAAGTTTATCAAATACAAAGAGAATTAAGTTCTTTAAGTCAAGGTAATCTAGGTATTGCTGCATACTTCACCAAGTATAAACGTTTGTGTGATGAAGATAGCAGTTTAACTGGAATTTTGAGCTGTTCTTGTGGTTTAGGACAAATTTTTGCAGCATTATTGACAAGGCAACACCTTATTCAATTTCTCATGGGATTAAATGAAAGTTATAATGGAATTCGAGGCAATCTGCTTATGCTACAACCTTTCTCTAACATGAATCATATTTATAACAAACTCTTGCAAGAGGAAAAACAAAGAGAACTCACAAATGCCACACAAATTGTACCAGATTCAGCAGCATTTGCAAATCAGTATAAAGGAAATGTGAATAATAATGGTGGACAAAAGTTTTTTTCAAGGACCAATCCTGTTAAGAAAAGGAATTTGATTTGTTCTCATTGTAAAATCCCAGGTCATGCTGCAGATTCTTATTACAAACTCCATGGTTATCCACCTGGCTTCAAATTCAACAAGCCAAAGAAAGGTGTTGTTTACATGGTTTTGAATATGAATCAACCTGATTCCATTAATGGGAATATTAGTTTTTCAAATTCTACAACATTGACTATGGCGCAATACAACCAACTTCTTGCTTTACTTACTAAAGGAAGCTTGGATTCTTCAGAAAACAACAATCAAGTGAATCCCATTTCTTCAAACAGTAGCCTTCTAGCAGGTAAAACTGCTTGTTTTCTTTCTTCTAGCATTAATCTTGAATGGATCATAGGCAGTGGAGCAACCAACCACATAACTCATAACTTGAAAATTTTTTCTTCATATGAACCAGTCTTAACTCATAACTTTATCACCTTGCCTACTAGTAAACAAGCTAGAGTTAGCCATTTTAGTACTATAATTCTAAATTTCAATATTGTACTTCACAAAGTTTTGCATGTGCCTGAATTTCACTTTAATCTCTTATCTGTCCAGAAATTAAGTTGAGATCTATCTACAAAAATATCTTTCACTCCAACTCTTTGTTTAATTCAGGACCATGCAAAGAACATGGACATCACACTTGGTAAACAATGTGGTGGCTTGTACTTTGTTGATCAATATTCTTTCAGAAATGCTACTCGTGACAAATTTCCCTTGCTTGCTGCCACTACCAAATTTCATTATGATTTTCCTTATGTTTTTCAGTCAAATAATTATGTTGATGTACTTTTCAATGCTTCAAATTCATGTACTCTCAATGTTTCTAAACAACTTAATAAGCCAAATATGTGGCATTATTGTTTAGGACATTTATCATTTGATACAATGGAATATATACATGATATTCCTTGTCATTTGCAATCTACTTATGTTTGTCAAATATGCCCTCTTGCCAAAATGCATCGAAAAACTTTTCCACAGAGTTTTATTCATACTTCATGTATATTTGAATTAATTCATGTCGATACTTGGGGACCAATTCAACAAACTTCTTATAATGGTTATAGATATTTCTTAACCATTGTTGATGATTATTCAAGGGCCATTTGGACCCATTTTTTGTCTCATAAAAGTATTTCTCTCTTTATACTAAAGTCATTTGTTTCTTATCTCCAAACACAATTCAGTGTTGGTGTCAAGTTATAAGAACAGATAATGCTTTAAAATTTAAAGACAATGCAGCCAATGCCTTTTATGCTACTTCAGGCATCATTCATCATACTAGTTGTGTAGATACTCCCAAACAAAATGTGGTAGTTGAAAAAAAACACAAACACATTCTTGAGACTGCTCGAGCACTTTATTTCCAATCCAAAGTCCCTATTTCATATTGGAATGAATGTATCCTTATTGCCACCTATCCTATTAATAGGTTTCCATCTACAGTTTTAAACAATATTTCTCCTCATGAAATTCTTTTTGGTCATCCACCAAGTTATACACATTTAAAGTCATTTGGTTGTCTTTGTTTTGTATCCACTTTAAAAAGTCAAAGACACAAATTTCAGCCTCGACCAGCACCTAGTGTCTTCCTTGGATATGCCTATAACCAAAAAGCATACAAAATTCTAAATGTTGACACCAACCAAGTTCTTATCTCTCTGGATGTTACTTTCTTTGAGTCTTGTTTTCCATTTCATCATCTTGACTTTGATTCTTCTTCCACAATTCTTTTTCCAATTTCAGATTTTATTAAATTCCATTATCCCCTAGATTTTTGAGATTTTTCCTTGTTCTCTAAGTCATTCTTATACTCCTACTCATGATCAAAATTCTACTTTTTCTTCATCTTCACATGATCTTCCTACTTTTGGTTCATATATTTCTAGTCCACCACCACCTATTAAACAGTCTACTCGACTTCCTAAACCACCTGCTTACCTACATGATTATGTTTGTACTCATGCTTCTGCTTCTCTATCTCCTACTCATGAACATTGGTGCAACCTTGTTGCTTTTGATCATTTGCCACCTTATTCTCAAAATAGCATTACTCAAATTTCCAATTTTTCAGAACCTTCTTCTTATGCTCAAGCTTCTAATGATCAAAATTGGATTAATGAAATGAAAAAAGAACTTGATGCTTTGACTGCTAATCATACTTGGGATGTTGTTGCTTTACCAAAGGGCAATAAACCTATTGGTTGTAAGTGGGTTTATTGTGTTAAGCTTAAACCAGATGGCAGTCTAAAAATATATAAAGCAAGGTTGGTAGCAAAGGGTTTTACACAGAAAGAAGGTGTTGATTTTTCTGAAACTTTCTCTCATGTGGTGATGATGTCAACTATTCGAACCATTATTGCAGTTGATGCTTCAAGAAATTGGGGTCTTTTTCAATTAGATGTGAATAATGCCTCTTGTATGGTGAGTTAAATGAAGAAGTTTACATGAAGATGCCTCATGGTGTTCCTAACCCTGATGCTCTGATTTTCCATCTAAAGAAGTCCCTATATGGTCTTAAACAAGCATCTCGCCAATGGTTTCCACGACTTAGTGAGGAATTAAAACAGATGGGCTATGTTCAATCAAAAAATGATTATTCCTTGTTTCTAAAGAAAGTTGATAGTCACATTACAATCATTGTTGTTTACGTGGATGACATTCTTGTTACTAGTTCTAATCAAATTGAGATTCAATTGATCAAAGCTCATCTTGATGATGTCTTTGGTATCAAAGATCTCAGTCATCTCAATTTTTTCTTGGGGTTTGAAGTTTCTTATACCTCAGCAGGTGTTATTTTAACTCAACGAAAATTTACTACTGAATTACTTCAAGAATATGGTGAGGACAATTGGTCTTCTATGGTTACACCTCTACCTTTGAATCTCAAACTTCTACCTGATAATGATGTTTTTATGACTGATCCGACTCTTTATTGAACACTCATTGGTAAGCTCAAATTTTTGACTCATACTCGACCTGACTTAAGCTATACAGTCCAAACTTTGAGTCAATTTATGCAAACTCCTCGAGATGTTCATTACAAGCCTTTTATTCATGTCTTAAAGTATCTCAAGGGTACTGTTGGTTAAAGCATATTATTACAGGCCAATGATTCTCTTTCTTTACAAGCTTTCACTGATTCTGATTGGGCATCATGTCATTTTAGTCGAAGATCTGTTAGTGGTTATTTACTCTTATTGGGAAATTCTCCAGTTGGTTGGTAATCAAAGAAGCAGGGCATAATGTCAAAGTCTTCAGCTGAGGCAGAATACCGAGTTATGTCTCAAGCAGCTTCTGAAGTTACCTGACTCATTCGATTACTTGATGATCTTGATGTTCATTCATTAAAACCTGTGACATTGTTCTGTGACAACCAAAGTGCCATTCATATTGCTAAAAATCCAATCTTTCACGAACGTGCAAAACATATAGAATTGGATTGTCATTTCACACGTGATAAAGTGATTGAAGGTCTTCTTCAGCTATCCTACTTATCTTCACATAATCAACTTGCTGATGTATTTACCAAGGTGTTACCTTCGAGTCAACATTGTGATTTGCTGTCCAAGCTTGGGATGCTTTCTTTACCGCATCACAAGCTTGCGGGGGGTGTTGGCGTAATATGGAAAGCTTTAGAGGAATGATTAGTTAGTTTGTTATATAGTTATGCCATGTGGCATTTATTTACTCGTTTAGTTGGTTATCAACGTGGTAATTATGTTTCTATATCATGCAGTTATATAAGCATGCATTAGATTTCTTTGTAAGGAACATAATTCATTTTATGAATATATATTTTTTTCTCACTTTCAACACAAAGCTTGTTTCTGTCTTTTCCTTTGGAATCCGAAACTTTGAGTTCTAAGTAATCAAAATCTGACAACCGAAGCTTGTCAATAAAACAGAATCAGTATAATAGAAAAATAGAAGACTTGGCAATCTTCTTCTTTATTCACCTTGCACATGTTGATCTATTTTTTCACTACTTTAATACTGATAAATTAATCAATAGGTTATAAAAAATTTGCATGCATGATGGGGGATAATCGTATTTAAACAAGTAAGAATGTTAACATAATTACCCACTTTTTTTTGACTAATTATATATATATATGCAGTTATTTTTTTATCCTAACAAAAAATTTAATGACTTTTTTAGTGAGACTTTTTTCTCTGATTTTTTGGATGGGAGAAATTCTTTATATATATATATATATATATTATGTAAGTAATTTTGTTTTGAGATACGAAAAAGCTGCAAGGATTTGGCTAAGGTTGGCTTTTTGGGTGATATAGACAGTAATTTTTCTTTAAGTGTCTCAGTGAATGACAGGATTAAAGAAAAGTAGGCGAAACAGATAATCTAAATTAAGTATACCAGCTATGGTGCATGTTAGAAAGATGAAAACTCTACCTCACTGAAAGCAACACATCCATGTGGATATCCTTTTTGAAAGTGAATAATTAGGCGGTAATTAGGTTCTAACACCATGATATATATATATATATATATATATATA
>QANX01002113.1:0-18885 GCA_003254975.1 Ochetophila trinervis | reverse complement strand
TATATATATATATATATATATATATATATAATGTAGTAGCATATCCAGCTAGCTAGTTCTAGGCTTCTAGCCTTGTTTGTCCACCATCTTTATATTTTCCCCTGTCTTGAAAAGAATTCAACCACAGCAGGTTAAAATTGAAAACATGGGAAAAGTCATAAAACTTGTCAGCACAAGCTTTGCTGTTTATATAATATTTTGATGCAACGAACTTATAATATAATAATCATATTATATATTCAAATAATTAAGTGCTAACAATAATTCATTTAAGTCAAAGCTCGCATGCATTATATATGGATGTGGATGGTGGGAATTTATTAGACTAAAAATCACGTTAAGACCCAAAGTTTTTCTAATAAATCCCTCTTTGATGGACATCTAAGTCCAACTAACTTTTCTGACTATCCCAACTCTCATAATATATCATATAATTTAGACCAAACAACTTTATTTTATTGCTTTTAATTTCTTCTCCTATGCATATTCATTTGTTTATTAAGATTCTACAGAATATCTTTCAGATGGAATTCCACCAGCTATATCTAAAGTGTTTTAACATTGTTGAAAATAAATGTAGTAGTTCCACTTTATTGTTGATATTCAAAGTCCTTATCTTTTTTTTTTCTTCTGCTTTTTGTAACCACTGAAATATTATTATGGCAGTCAATTATTAGAGTTATACTGATCCACTCCTGCTGACTTCTCTCCCAGCACCAAATGGGTGTTTTTATCTTTATTGCCATCCCTTGCTGCTCTAACTTTGTTGTCATTATAAGCTCTAGCTTTCTTCACATGCAGACACCTTGCCTGTACATGTTCTGATGGCCTCCGCCATTTTTCTAGTGTAATTGTCGGAATGGGCTTTGATACTTTTTGGGGCAGGTCATGGGTTTTTGAATCCTAGTAGATGTCCTTATTTGACAATAGATAAATGCGAAACCCAAAGAAAAAAAATGAAAAGACTAAAATGACATAATTCTTTCCATTCAAAATTGCAATATTCGTCCACTCCCCAAGTGGTTTTCCTTAACCAATAATTTTTGAACTTGAATTTTCATACTTCCATTGATAGGGAAAATAATAATAAAAATTGACATAATTTAAAAACAATAAGTTGTTTATCACGTGATTTGGAAAAACGATGTCGTTATTTTATTGACTTGTAGTTAAGTTTCATTTTATTTTTTAATGGTTTACTAATTATTCATATTTAAGTTTTTAAATTTTCGAACAATAAAATAATAATAAATTATATTTTTGCCACATTGCTAAGTAAACAAGTTAGTATCTGCAGCAGTCCATACAAATATCTCAATATAATTTTGCTAATGTAAGAACGCCGTCCATTGACAGTGGGTAACAAGCCCCACCAATATGGTAAGGTGTTGAATGAGAAAGTTTTTGTTCAGTGCCCTGCACTACAAGAAAAATGTTTTTTTTGTGATGAAATTCTTTGTGACCAACACCTATCCATCACAAAAATAGAGATTAAAGTGACGGAAACAGTCAGATCGTCACTTATTTTACATTAAATGTGACAGATTTTACCTCGTCACAAAGTGCTGTCACTAATGGTCATAAATTTTTTAGAGTCAAACAAAATTTGAATTTTTTGATCCTATCTGTGACGGAAATGGATGGATATTGTCATAGATTCATGGAAGAAAAATTAATATAAAAATATGTCAACATTCTATGACGACCTGCTTCTGTCACATTTGGATAAATTGTTAATTGTGACAGTCATCCTGTCATAATTAGCCCAAAAATTTGAAAACGCCTTAAAATTTTTGCTAGAAAATTTTATAGAGTGTTTTCCCGCCCATATTTTTACAGATACTATGACGGAGTGAACTAATTCGTCACAATTTCCATGCCTATTTTAAATAACAAATTTTTTATTTCTCTCTCAAATTGGACTGTATTGCAATGTGTCAAAATTTAAGGCAACTTTTTTTATTTTTTTTTGTTTAGGGATGACGTCGTTCTTCAAATGAGGCTTCCTCTTTGCCTACTCCATCCAGCTTCGACTAGTGCCCTCCCCTGTTCTCAAAACCAAATTTTTTGGTTACCCACAGTGCGCAACACCAACCCTCGAGCGTGCAATCGGCTTCAAGATTGGCAGTTTCTGTGTTGACTGTAACTCTCCTCGGTGGCCAGCGGCGGTAACTCTTCCTTTCCACAGACCCGGTGACCGGCATCTCTCCAGGTGCAGATACTGTTCACCGACAATATATATATATATATATATATATTTTTTTTTTTGGTTAATGGAATGTTATTTTTTTGTTTGAAAGAATAATCCGATTAGGCCTTCTGCTTGTTTCCATTACCATCTGCCTTCACTGATGTCCATGCATTTCAAGATATCATCATTGTGCATTTAGGGTTTAATAAATTTTATTTCTTTTTGGGTTCTTTGATTATATCGTGTTTAAAGAATGCAATAGTTGTGGTGTACTACTAAATGCAATAGTTGCTATCAAATGTGGTATAAAAATGCAAAATTACTTCCCATGTTGAAGAGCATAACATATTCAGTTATTTTTGTTTTTTGTTTTATTCCATTGCTTGGTGAGGACTATATATATATATATATATATATGTATATAGAAAATGTGTGATTGCCATAATTAAAAATGTCCGTGATCATGAGGCTCCTGTTTATACTCCTTTTTTTTTTCTTCTCTTTTTTGATGCATTTTTTTTTATTCATTTATGGTTAGATTGGACATAACAAAAAATAGGAGGATTAAGTCATTAATTTGTTCTTGGTACAAGAGCAAAAGACCATGATGAACAAGTCATTAACCTTTGAAATTTGAGGACTTATTTGACAAAATCCCTAGAATAAATGAGTTTGTTTGTCTTATTACTAAGTTTAAGTTATCAATTAAATCAATTTTTCGCTTAATTAATGAAATTTTGGTTCACAATTAATTTCCTCTCTGTCAATTTCCTTATATTCATTCTTTCACATCCAAAATTTAAGTGCAATGTTTTATTTTTATTTTTTATTTTTTATTTTTTTTTATGGTGTTATTCTCTATATGGGCAGCTCAAGTGGCATATATTGTCCAACCATGGATAAAATATATAAAAATAATATATATCTTCATTTTTTTCCTATCCAAAATTTATTTTATGATGTTTATGAGCGGTTTAGTCATATATATATATGGCTTTTACTAATCATGCAATAAATTGATTTCTTTTATGATGTCTCTCTTTCTCTGCTTGTCCTTGGATCCATTGCTACTCATGCAACAAATTTTAATGTAAAAATTAATAGGTGTTAAACTTTCTTTAGCTTTCTCTTTTTATCTCTAGCGACCTATAATTAATGGTGCTGCTGCATGCTTCCAGGTTTCTCCCAGGCTGTTGCAATCCCTAACCGTTAAGGCAACTTGGCGAGCAGCTGCTTGTTGGACAACGGGATTAAATTTAAGGTATAGCTAATTATACCTTATGCTTTGTTCATCTGTTTCAGTATGCGTATGTATATGTGACTCTTGTTTAAGTAACAAAATTATACAACTGCATGTATTTGGAGTTTGCCTTCATAGTATATATGTTGGCCTATCATATAAACTAAAACGTTTCTCAACATTTACTTTCTTGCAGTGGTTGTCATATACATACATGACGTGCATAGAATGACTAACGTATATATGTTTTGTCACTACATATATATGTTGCAAAATTGTGTGTTTGAGTTGGGATACATACATATACTATAGAGTACTCTTACACATACATGGTGCTTGTGACGGATAAATGCCATTTCCTACAAATATTGTGTTTTACAGCATCTTCTATTTTAATTTTTTGTTGCCTATTTATATATTGCTGCTTTGTGTGTATAAGTTTGGATACTAACTTCAATGACTTGTTCCACTAAGGCCCTAGTTGGACACCGTAAAAACGTGTAGGTTGGTGATATAGATGCGCTAAAATAGAATCATATTGAGTAAGCAGCTTCCATTGCGTAGAGGGCAAGGCTCTGCCAAAGCAAAGCACAAGAAGGGGGGACAAGCAAGTTCGACAAATACGAAGAAGCCAAATTGTACATGCTGCATTTTGGCTTACACTAATTTCATAATATATATGTATATATGTTGTGAAACTGTTAATATTATCGCACTAACCTTTTAACCCTATACATGCAAAGTGAACACAGGTTTCGATTGGGTAAATGTGTGCGAACGTGGATGAGATAATGTAACGCCACACTCTTTCTCCAACCCAATATTGTCTCCAATTTTTCCACCGCACATCAGACGGTATGGAGTTTTTGGTCAGACTTCACAGGGGGTCACCCATAGGGATGCTCCCAACTGGAGCACGCTTAACCCATAGTTCTTCCAACCTTGAAGCCAAACGCTCTGAAAAAGCATTGGTTATTAAGAGAATGCTCACTTTACATTTAAACCATTACCACATAACCCCTTTTCACACCCGGGCGATGTGGGATTGGACACTGATCTCTGCCAGTAAGATAGCCTGCCAGTGCCCTACACCCGCTCACACTTATCCTGGCTCCATATCCTGGTCGTCACAATCCACCCCCAGGTACAAGCTTTGATACCATTTGTAACGCCACACACTCTCTCTAACCAATATTGTCTCCAATTTAGCCACATCACATCAGACGGTATGAAATTTTTGGTCAAACTTCCCAGGGAGTCACCCACAGGAATGCTCCTACTGGAGCACGCTTAACTCCAGAGTTTTTCCAACCCTGAAGCCAGACGCTCTGAAAAGGCCTTGGTTATTAAGAGAGTGCTCACTTTACATTTGAACCATTACCACATGACCCCTTTCCACACCCGAGCGATGTGGGATTGGACACCGATCTCTGCCAGTAAGGTAGCCTGCTAATGCCTCGCACCCACCCACACTTACTCTGGCTCTGCCAATAAGGTAGCCTGCCAGTGCCCTGCACCCGCCCACACTTACCCTAGCTCTAGATCCTGGTCATCACAGATAACGTTCTTAGTACCGCACCTACACCTATTCTTGGCCCGACACCAATTGGTTGCACACTATTGGCTAAAAATACATGGTTAATGTTTGTATAAATTGTGTTTATAGGGAAAGGGAGAGCTTTCTCACAACCATTGCCTCCAATCTGCCGAAGTCCGAGGCAGCGTGTTAATGTGCGGCTTTTTGAAAAACTCAACGATAATTCAAAAGCCCATCCTCCTGTCCAAAGTTAGCATGGATGAATTTATTTGCGCAAAATACTGTTTGTCTATCTTTGTTTAATTCAAATGGTTGTTGGTTCGTTGGGTTTTAAGCGTGTAGCTCACATGTAATTAGGCCCATGTTGATGTTTTGCGGGTATAAGTATAGGGAAACGTATTGTATGTCAGTAGAGAGGATGAAATGTGTATGTATTTATAGCATTTTTGTTATGTTTAAAAGCTGCCAAATTAAATATAATGTTGCTGTACGTTTTGATTACAACCTAAAATTTGACATTACACTTTGTTTGGTTGTTGATAAGTGTATGGAATAGTTTGGTGTACTTTTTCACAAAATTTATGCATGCTACAAAGACTGCACCACTTTAACCATTAGTGTATGATGCAAGAATGGTATAAAGTGTGACTAATGATTTGATCATTGTAGTTTGATTGCTGAATATTATCTAATAAACAGTGGTGAATTTTCTTTGTTTTCATTTTGACCTATTTGTTGAAATAGGAGCTTGTCAGAGTCAAACAACGAGGCGTGTATTGAGAACTAGTCCAAGGCAAGTAACAAAGTTTGGTTCCGCACCACCAGTTCAGAAATGCCCCGTTGAAATAACTATTGATGACGATTCGACTGCCAGCAAGTCTAATGGCGATGACGGTGATGATACTCTTGCACCGTCATCTTTAATGGAAAAGGATTCCCCCCCACCAGCAGCTAAATATGAACATCCTTATGCACCAGCCGATGAAAATGAAACACTGCCACCAGATACAGAGGAAACATTAGGTGCGAGTGCACATCACGAAGTGGAAGGCGAAGCCAGATGTTCGGCTACAGCTGCTGCTACAGCAGGTGAGGGTGAAAATGAATTTATTCTGATGCTTATTTTTAGCATGGGACGCAGCTTTATTATCTGGTTCCCATATATTATATTTGATTGCTGTACTATGTGGTCTAGTATTTTAATGGTTATGTGTTAGTCACAGCCACATCGCAGACAAGAAAGCGTGGACCAACTCAGAGTCTGTCGGTGGAAAGAAAAAAGAACCCAAATTTGGGGAACATGACGGTTACGACTCCACCCCATGTGATGCGCTTCGTCGGCCATTTTGCGCAAGACCTGATGATTGAGATTGGGGCGCTACTAAGGAGCAAAGCGCCTCCACATGTCAAGGAATGGAGTGATGTACCCCAAGCAAGGAAGGTCGAGATTATGGAGGAATTGAAGGTGAAGTCATCTTAAATTACACATTCCTTTGCTTGTTTGAACTTCCACATGGTAATATGTAGTTGTTTTCCATATTAACATCTACTAACTAATATGTGTTAACAATTTTGCAGTGCCATTTCGATTTCGGCGATGCACCACACCATATCGAGGTCCTAAACAACCAGATGAAGAAGCAGTTCCGGAGTTGGCGATACAGATTGAAAGAGACGTACGACCGATGTTCAATTGAGGAGCACGTCATTGCTGCATGTCCCAAAGAAGTTGCCCTGCATGAGTGGCTGCTGTGTGTTGAGCGCTTCAAGTCCGACGAATTCAAGGTACATTGCCGGTTTTACAAAGTTTTTGTTCAAATATATGGAATGATGCTTACATTTGCCATGGTACAGAAAATGGGTGAAACAAACAAGAAAAATAGAGGTGCGGAACGAGTCAACCATTGTTCAGAAACTAAGTCCTTTGCTAGGCTTGCCAGTGAGGCCACATAAGAGGTTATTTAATATGTTAATGCTTGCTGTTTGAATACTGAATGTGGAAGTGGAAGGTAGTTGACACAATTTTTTTACTTAATAATTGTCTAGGATGGAACGTTTGACCAGTATGGTATGTGGTATACTGCCCATTACAACCAAAAGAAGAAGAAGTGGGTGGATGCGATGTCCGAAAGAATTTATGTGAGTACCCTAACCCTAACCCTAACAACATATAGTAGCTACTGTTGTGTTAATCTTTTAATTGTCATTAGTTCCCTTGTAAAACAAAGGTGTTGGAACATGGCTCACGCTAAAGCGTTTTTCTTCGTATAGGAGGACTTAATTGGACTACCGGATTCATAAGAGGGGTTGGAATTGACAACGGATGAAATTTTTGATAGGATTATACCTCTAAAGCGTAGACATCAATGTGGGATGGGTGTTGGTCCAATGCATCATGCCAAACGGTCACTCATTGATATGGTAGCTATGGAAAAAGAAATGTAAGAAACAAGAGCCTTCAATGAATCCTTGAAGCTGCAAAATAAACGCCTTGAAGAACGTGTAGTTGAAATGGAAGCAAAATTCCGCCAATTGCAAGGACACATTGAGGCTTTAACACCGGGATGGGAAATTCAGGCTCAACCAACCAATTGAGGACAGTCAAGGTACATGGCAAGTGTTAAAGTACGCAAGCTTTGGTAATTTTAAAAACAGAAGCTTTAAAAAAGTTGCCATATGGTTTTGTTGTTTTGGATGCATGTGAATATTTGAGTAAAAAAGGATGCTTAGGGCATATATTGGTGCAGGTACATTTTGGAGTATGTGGGACGTGTCATCCATTCTCAAGCGGCCATTAAAATTAGGTAGAGTTCTGCTGTATAGATATATGTTGTGGCTGGTATATATTTTGTGAACTAGCTAGGGAGGAGAGAACGAATAGTAGGATGGCTTTTTGAATGAATATGTTTGGTTTTGAGCATGTTGTGTATATGCTGCTACTATCAACATGTTGGGTTGTTTAGGTATTGTATATGGAATATGTTTTGGTATTGTATAGACTTGTAGTGGAAGATTTTTCATTGAATCATGAAAAATGTGAACAGCTGTTTTACAGAATTTTTTACCCCCTTATATTAGATGTGGTACTGATAAAACAAAATATTATGAAAGTGTTGTTTGGCTACTATTTATATATCAATTGAACAGCCTCTAAATTCTTAAAGGGAAAAGAATATTTAAAAAAAAAAATTTGGACTGAAACTATATTGAATGCTATATTGTGACGGTTACACCAAGTTTATGTGATGGTGTCAATAAACAAGTCCGTCAGCAATTGTTATAATATGATGACACATCCATCACAAGGTCACTTAGTAGTGTACATCTAGCCTTATAAGTAACGGTAAACCGTCACAAGGTCATCACAGATGTTACATTGTGACGGATAAAATTAGACACAAAAGTTTAACTTATAAGGTTCTTGTTGTATTTGTGACGGTAAACCGTCACAAGGTCGTCACAGATGTTGCATTGCGACGGATAAAATCAAACACAAAAGTTTAACTTATAAGGTTCTCATTGTATTTGTGACGATAAACCGTCACTAGAGCGTCACTGATGGTTCGTTTGTGACGGAACACATTCAGTCGCAGATTCCTCACCGAATGTGATTTTCCAGTAGTTGTCAATATTTGTGACCAAAATAATCCGTCACAAAATGTCAGTTTTCTGTCACGGGGTGAACAGTAAGCTGCCACAAAACTTTTTGTGTCGGACCTATTGCGGCTGACATGTGACGGATTTTTTTCCGTCACACAAAGTAGTTTTAGCGACGNACACAAGTTTTTCTGAATTATTAAAGTTGTTGCGGGAAATGCTACCGAGTGATAACATTTTGCCAGATTCTATGTACAACGTGAAAAAGACTCTAACAGCATTGGGCATGGATTATGAGAAGATACATTGTTGTCGCAACAACTGCATTATTTATCGAAAAGAATATGAAGCGCAAGAAAGTTGTCCTAAATGTGGAGCATCGAGGTGGAAGGAAACTGACGATGGAACTAAACGTGTAAATGTCCCTCATAAAGTCATGTGGTATTTTCCACCCATTCCACGGTTCAAGAGGATGTTTCAAAGCGTTGACACATCTAAAAATTTGACGTGGCATGCAAATGAACGAAAGGTCACAGTTGGAAAGTTAAGTTATCCCGCCGATTCACCCTTTTGGAAGCTAGTTGATCGCATGTGGCCTACTTTTGGTAAAGAATGACGAAACTTAAGGCTTGGGATTGCAGTTGATGGTATTAACCCGCATAAGCATATGAGTTCTCAATACAGTTGTTGGCCTGTGCTTATAGTTACATATAATATTCCACCATGGTTGTGTATGAAGCAGAAATTTATAATGTTGACAGTGTTGATATCTGGACCGAAGCAGCCTGGCAACGATATAGATGTTTATCTGCGGCCATTGATTGACGATCTTAAGCAGTTGTGGGATGAGGGAGTGCGAACTTGGGATGCTTGTAAGCGAGAATTTTTCACTTTGCGAGCAATATTATTGTGGACTATAAATGACTTCCCCACATATCGTAATTTGTCTGGTCATACCACTAAAGGATATTTTGCTTGTCCTATTCGCAGCGAGAACACGTGTGCTCAAAGTTTGAAAAATGGTAGAAAAATGAGTTATTGTGGACATAGGAGGTTTCTTCCGAGTGATCATTATTTTCGAAAGCAAAAGAAGTCTTTCAATGGATTTTAGGAGTTTCATCCAACTCTTTTACCTGCGACGGGAGAATATATACTTCGAAAATTTGACTCTAAGTCATTTGATAGTGGTAATAAGAGAAAAAAGTCTACTGCTGATCAAGATTGCTGGAAGAAGAAATCTATATTTTTTGAGCTTGACTATTGGAAGCCATTGTATATGAGGCATAACTTAGATGTCATGCATATTGAAAAAAATGTATGTGAGATCATTGTTGGCACATTGCTTAACATTCCTGGAAAAACTAAAAATGGACTTAATTCTCGGCTTGATTTGGTCGAATTGAGCATAAGAAGTGATTTGGCTCCTGTTGTTGAAGAGAGAAGGACATATCTACCACCTGCATGCTACACATTATCCAAGGAAGAGAAGAAAACTTTTTGCAAGTGTTTGGCAAATTTAAAGGTTCCCGATGGCTACTCTTCAAATTTTCAGAATATTGTGTCCATGAATGATTTAAAGTTGAAAGGCATGAAATCTCATTATTTACATACCTTGACGCAACAACTGATGCCTGTTGCACTACGATCAGTCCTTCCAACAAATGTCAGACATGTAATAATGAGATTTTTTTTTCTTCAACGCTATATGCAAAAAAAAGATTGATGTTTCAAATTTGGACATTATTAAGACAAATCTTGTTAAGACATTGTGTTTACTTGAAAAGTATTTTCCTCCGTTTTTCTTTGATATAATGGTTCATCTGACTGTTCATTTGGTTCGAGAAGTACGATTGTGTGGGCCAGTTTTCTTTCGGTGGATGTATCCTTTTGAGAGATACATGAAAGTGTAGAAGAGGTATGTTCGCAATCATTATCGCCCTGAAGGCTGCATTGCAGAGAACTATATCGCCGAGGAAGCAATCGGATTTTGTAGTGAGTATCAAAAAGGTGTGCATGCAATCGGGAACCCACCTGGCCGCCATGAAGCACAATATGTGAAAGATGATACTGGTGATCCATTGAAGGGTGGTAATTTATTGGGTATTACTCGTGATCTATGGGAGCAAGTACATTTGTACATACTTTCAAATACACCCAAAGTACAACCTTACTTCGAGTAAGTTTAATGCTATAGTAATAAACTTTTGTTGAATATTATATTGAATTTTTGTTTACTATAGTCATTAACTTTTGTTGTCTTTAGGAAACATATGGAGAGTTTGAAGTGTGATATTCGTAACAAAACAAGAAAAGCAAAATGGTTTCAAAACGAGCAAAATCGCACTTTCATTTATTGGTTCCGAGATGAAGTAAGTTTAACATTAATTGTGAAGTATATATAGCAATTTAATTTTATTGGTTCTGAGATTAAGTAACTACATTGCATTTACTAATAGTGCGTGTGGTGTTTTTGCAGATTCATAAAAAATTGAGTGAACCAAATAATAGTGTGTCGCATACATTGAGATAGATTGCACTGGGACCATGTTTTGAAGTAATGAGCTATTCAGGCTACGACATTAACGGAATCCGATACCATACAGTTGAAAGAGACAACAAGCGTGTTACACAGAATAGCGGTGTAAGCTTGGTGGCTGGATCGATGCAGTATTCAAGTGCAAAAGATGACAATCCAAAATTCACCGATATGTCGTTTTATGGTGTAGTGGTAGGAATATGGGACGTGGATTACATTAAATTTTGAATTCCGGTGTTCAAATGTGATTGGGCTGACATCAATCATGGTGTTAAGACAGATGATTGTGGATTTACATTGGTCAACTTCAACAAACTTGGTCACAAATCTGATCCATTTATTTTGGCTTGTCAAGCAACACAAGTATTTTATGTGGAGGATCCTTGTCATTCACAATGGTCGGTGGTATTAACCACTCCTCATTACACACATACCAAATCTTCTGAAGGAGATACATTTGGAGACATTGATTTGATTCACACTCCATTTTATACGCAAATACCAAATAATGAGATCACTCTTGATGCTGAGGACTGCGAAGAAGTCTGTGTTCGTAACGATTGTAATGGAATATGGATTAAAAATCAAACATAATTTTGATTGTGTTTAATTATATCCAGTATGTCCAATTTTTTAATTTAAAGTGTTTTCAATATACAAATTAATTTTAATGGTAAATAATATTAATAGGGTTTTGTTGATTAGTAAGTTTAATTTTAATTTTTAATAAAATAGTTTAATATAATATAAAATAGGTTAATTATATTAAAATAGTTTAATTACATTAAACAAGATACATTTAAATTTTATAACAAGTTTAGGTGTTAATTAGTAAGTTTATAAATATTTTACTTATATTAAAATAGTTTATGTAATATAAAATAGTTTAATAATATTAAATTAGTTTAATATAATATGAAATAGGTTAACTATATTAAAATAGTTTAATTACATGAAACAAGATAAATTTAAATTTTATTAGTAATTTAGGTGTTAATTAGTAAGTTTAATATAATTTTTTATTAAAATAGTTTAATTAATATAAAACAGTTTAATTATATTAAAATAGTTTAATTTAAAATTTATAAATGTTAGGTGTTAATTTAAAAAATAAAATTATTTTTTGTTTTTAGTTAAAACGGCATCGTTTGGTCCTTATTGGGTAAAACGGCACCGTTTAATTTAGTACTATAGACGACGGGTTATACTAAAAACCATTATCTATAATGTATCGACGACGGTTGGATATATAAACCGTCGTCTTTAATGTATAGACGACGGTTATATCTAAGAAACCGTCGTCTATACTATAAACGGTGCCGTTTTTGCCTTGTGTTTTCTTTCTTACACGGCCTTCTCTTCCATTTTTCTCCATTTCCACAGAAACCCTACACCCGAACTGTTACAGCCGCAACCTTATCTCCGCCGTTTGCTTAATTTCAACAGGATTGTACTGCATATTCAACCCGAAAACGTAAGGTAAGTAGTCGTCAACATATTATCTGCTCTTCATGTTCAATCCGAATTTTTTTTTACCGATTTTGTGCTTTAATTTAAATTTGCCCGTGAATATATTGGTGAAAATGTTGAAATGTGTTGGTGCAAATGTTGTTGAAATTATATTGTGCCCATGAATACATTTAGAAATTTGGTGCAAATGTTGAAATTTTTATGTATGAATATATTGTGAAAATGTGTTGAAATGTTGAGTTTTATTTTGTGCCCGTGAATAATTTTTTTTTTAAGTGAAAATTATAGTTGAAATTATAATGTTTAATTTCTCAGAACTTGAATATGAATATATAGTTGGATATATATTTTTTTTTTGCGTGAATAATTTTTTTTAGTTGAAAATTATAGTTGGATATATTATATGTTAATAAGGCCGAACTTGAATATGAATATATATATATATATTTTGATAAGATGAATATATGTATATATATATTGGATGAATATATTGTATGAATATGTTGAAACCATGAATATGAATAGACGACGGTTTTTTAGAATTTTGGAAGTATATATATGATTTCACGACGGGCATATAAATTTAAAGACGACGGTTTTGTATATATGTTACGGTTTTATATTATATAATTTTTTTTGTTGGTTTGTTAATATGTTATTAGTAAATTAATTGTTATTTATAATGTTTGATAATTTACTAATATTTTTTTGTAGATATGGATTTAAATCAAGATCCAACTAATCCTAATGCTCAAGACTCTTCCTCAAGTAGGAAGCAAAAGAATGGGAGATGACCGTCAAAGTTAGGAAGAATTCGAAGACAAGTTGCTAGTGGAGAACTTGGAGATGTAATATACAATGAGCATGGGGTCGGAGTGAATAAAGCCGGCCAATCTCTAGCTAATTATGAAGGAAGTTATACACGATCTCAAATACCAATTACGTACAAGAGTTATAACAATGTTCCAACAAATTTGAAGAACACATTATGGGAGACAATAAAGGTAATAATACAACAAATTTCATTTCAATTAAAGTATTTGATTAATTAATTTCATGATTTTATTATTATTGAGCTAATAATACGTTAATTTTTTTTGTAGGAATTTTATAACAATGACGAGTCATTGAAACATAAAACTTTGAAGGATTATGCAGATAAATGGAGAAAATGGAAGAGTTTTATGTACACACATTTTGTACACCCGTACATAGAATTAGGGGACATGGAAGCTTTCGATGTTGTCCCCGAAAAATATGGAGAATTTATTACACAAGATCAGTGGGATGAATTTTTACAGCAACGTATAACACCTGAGTGGACTGTAAGTATTAATTAATTCAATTTCTTACATTTTTGAACTAAACTACAATTTATGTAATTAATATTCGTTTTTAATGTTTCAGGAACTTCATAAGCAACGGTCAGAATTAAGAAAAAGAAATCGGTACAATCATCGTCTATCCTCTATTGGATTTGCACAGGCATAGTACAATGAGGTGAGTGAAAAATTTAATTAAATTGTTTTAATTTAATTTAAGAAATTTAGTAATTTTTAGATATTTAAATTATACTGTTTTAATTTAATTTAAAAAATTTAGCAATGTAGTTTAGTTTAATTTAATGTTTTAATTTAAATTAATGTTTTAAGTTAATTGAAATTAATGTTTTAATTTAAGAAATTTAATGTTTTAAGTTAATTGAAATTAATGTTTTAAGTTAAGAAATTAATGTTTTAAGTTAATTGAAATTATACTGTTTTAATTTAATTTAATATTGATATTTTGTAAACATGTAGAAGCTGAGATTGGGCACAGATGAACCGCTTTCCCAAGATGCTCTTTGGAAGTTGGGCTACGCGAATAAGGAGGGAAAGTTTCTTACACCAGAAGCTGCTGCAGTTACAGAACAGATGGTATTAATTTTATGTTTTGATTTGCATATTTTATTTATATTAAGTAATTATGCAATTTTAGCACTAATATTTTAATACTTTATAAATTTGACAGGATAATTTACAGGAGAGAGTAGCTGCTGGGGAAGTCAACATTGACTTGGATTCGCCCAATGATATATTGACCTAAGTGTTGGGTATTCCTGAGCACCAGAGCCGAGTAAGAGCGAAGGGTAAATTGGTGACCCCTACTGAGTATTGGCACATTTCTTGACATAGAACGCAACCAACAAAAGAGAGGGACAGTGCAAAGGATGAGCGCATCAGACAACTATCTGAGGTCATTCGCGACCTCCAAGAGAGTAATACGTTGTTGTCTGCACAGCTAGCCAAGACACAGGATGACTTTATGGCCAACCCAGGACATATGGATTTCATGACTGATCAGTGTATGAACAATACTTGGGTTGCCACTAATATTCCTGAGGAGGCGCACCGTTTCAGTACTCCGCCAGCACCAGTACATCTTAGTACTCCTCTAGCTCCAGTACATCCCATGACATCTGAGGAGGTAAATTTTTGTAAGATTGTTGTTTAATAAACATTTAATATATTGATTGTTATTTAATTAAAAAGCCGGCCAATTTATTTTGCAGGGTCTACAATGCAAGCTTGCTGTATGCACTAGAGATAATATAGTGGCTACTGGATTGATGTACCCTACGACCGATCCANTTGCAGAACAGATGGTATTAATTTTATGTTTTGATTTGCATATTTTATTTATATTAAGTAACTATGCAATTTTAGCACTGATATTTTAATATTTTATAAATTTGACAGGATAATTTACGGGAGAGAGTAGCTGCTGGGGAGGTCAACATTGACTTGGATTCACCCAACGATATACTGACCCAAGTGTTGGGTACTCCTGAGCACCAGGGCCGAGTAAGGGCGAAGGGTAAATTGGTGACCCCTACTGAGTATTGGCACATTCTTCGACATACAACTCAACCAACGAAAGAGAGGGATAGTGCAAAGGATGAGCGCATCAGACAACTATCTGAGGTCATTCGCGACCTCCAAGAGAGTAATACGTTGTTGTCTGCATAGCTAGCCAAGACACAGGATGACTTTGTGGCCAACCCAGGACATATGGACTTCATGACTGATCAGTATATGAACAATACCTGGGTTGCCACTAATATTTCTGAGGAGGCGCACCGTTTCAGTACTCCGCCAGCACCAGTACATCTTAGTACTCCTCTAGCTTCAGTACATCCCATGACACCTGAGGAGGTAAGATTGTTGTTTAATAAACATTTAATATATTGATTGTTATTTAATTAAAAAGCCGGCCAATTTATTTTGCAGGGTCTACAATGCAAGCTTGCTGTATGCACTAGAGATAATATAGTGGCTACTGGATTGATGTACCCTACGACCGATCCAGACTCTGTTTACCATGGGATACGATTAAGGGAGCTTAATGTGCGGGTCAATGTTCAGGAGGCATTGGTCCCTGATGCAGCCCTACCTATATCATTTTTTGACATCACATTGGTTGGAAAAGCTGTGGAGTCATTTTGTCCATGGCTTAGATTTTTAGTCATTTTACCTGAAGAATAGGTAAATAATTAAATTATTAACATTTGTTATTTATAGTGTTTTATTTATTCATTATAATTAAGTTATTAATAATTGTTATTTATAATGTTGTTTTAAAATTTATATATTTGATCAGGTGGAGATATCAGTACGAGCATCAAAAGGCAAGGCAGTAGCTCATTCAGACTCGAATAGTACTCTCCATTAGCGTCATTTGCGGGCATCTCCACCGACCAATGAAAGTCAGCAGCAATTAATCACCTCTAACCTGCCACCGAAGCTGAGATTAATGAAGATGGTAGCTGCCACTGTCTTCAACCAACATTGTACGCAGCTTCAATTCAACTTGGGAAGGGGTATGATAGGCAATTCTCATCCTGGAGTGCTGACACGTGAGGATATCTACCAATTTTGTCAGATGCAGGACTTGGGTGTTGATTGCGTATTATTCTATATGAAGTAAGCTACAAATTTATAAATGAAGTTATAATTAATTTATTTTAAATTGAAATTTTCTTAAATTGTATTTGACATGATATTTTTTTGCAAGAAGTTGTATCGACATATGATCCGCACTGGGAAGATTTTGTTATATGCTTTTATTGATCTACGTGTGGTGCAGAATGCTGGACCTAAAATGTTGGCATCTCAAGCTGAGCAATTGGTCAGACGGTGGAAAGAACAGCTCGACTTCAATAGGATATGGTTAATTCCATATCATTGTTGGTACAATTTAATTATATTTTCAATTTAAAATTTTCTTAAATATATATAATATATTATATATTTTTAATATTAACGTTTATTTCAGTGTTCATTGGACGCTTGGTGTCGTGGACCCGTACTTGGAGTATATTTGGTTTTTTGATTCCGCCAACACCAAAGCTAATATTGATTTCAAGTGATTAATAAGCAAGTAAGTTAATTTAAAAAATTAGTAATTAAATTTTAGTGATTAAATTTATTTTTAATAATTTATTTTATTTATAAAATGTTATATATAGATAGAGCTTGGAAATTATGGAATGAGCCGAAGAGGTAAAGGTCGAAGAATAAATTAATTAGTTGGCGAGGCGGAAAGGTAAAATCAATGAATTATTTATTTCATTAATGTTAAAGTATTAGAAATTATGTAAATTAATATTTTAAATTTTTTTTTGTAGGCACCATTGCAACCGACAAGTCATGAGTGTGCATATTATGTATGCATGATGATGAGAGATATAATAAATGTCGATTCATCAGTACCACAGTCTCAATTACATAATATTGTAAGTATAATTTTAGTGTAATTGTTAATTTATATATAATATTATGTTTACTAATGCATTAATATTATTTGTTTAATTTTTATGTACAGTTTAAAAATTGTATTTGGCTACAAGACTTTGTGGATGAATTTAGAGAGGATTGGACTGAATATTTTACTGAAGAAATTTCGAACCCTTCAAGTTTGGAATTATCGTTTGATTAGTTAAGTTTAATTATTAGTTATGTATAAAACTTTTGTAATTGTTAATGTTATTATGTAATTAGTATTGTATAATTTGTAATTTTATTTTAAATAAAAATGTTTATACTTTTGTATAATTCAATATAATCAATTTATTATTACTGTTTTTATATTAATTATTATTTTATTAATTGAAAATATATTATTTATTAAAATATTTATATGAAATAAATATATATAAATGCCAAAAAATATATATATATTTATATATAATATCGAAGACGGTTCATACAAAAAACCATCGTCTATAAGTTACAATATATATATATTTATATATATAATATCGACGATGGTTAAAACAAGGAACCGTCGTCGATAATTTTACATAGACGACGGTTTATAGTAAAAATCGTTGTCGATATATTTGCCGCGTAGCGCCTACTGGCTTCGGTGTTGTTTTAGATGGCGGTGTGGTAACCGTCGTCGATGTTATATGAGTATCGACGACGCCTCATTTGACGACGATTTTGTGTCCGTCGTCTAAACACTTGTGACGACGGTTTTTCACCGTCGTTGTTGACCCTATTTTCTAGTAGTTCTACTAATGAATTTGTGACCAATTTTTTGTTTGGGATATCAAATTTTAATTGAAAATATATTTGGTTGGAACTCTGTCATTATTTAAGGCTACAAAATATTTTAACCACAATGGACAACACATAAATGCTCATAAATATCTTTGTTGGATTCTATATGTGGAAACAAATGTTGATCCATTTATGAGATTAACTATGTTGAACCTACATAAAGTTTTGTCGTTTTAGAATTATGTGTCAACTATTTGTATTATCTCTTTTCAGGTTACCCCTGGTTGGAAGAGTTATAGTTACAGTTATTTAGATTGCAAATGTAATTAAATTGATTGATGCGAATGATAGAATTTTAAAATGCTCGTGAAAAGAGAATGTCAATCTCAGACATAATTGATGAGTAATCTCTAGCAAAGAGGCGAAAAGATGCAGCTGAAAACCAAAAGAAAGTGCATGAGAATGTACTTTACAAGTCTCGATGCTAGCCGGTGAACTAAGGATCTAATGTTAGCAGCTGTTTTATTTTAACGAAAGTATGCAGACTTTAGTTAGGACGCACTACGCCAAAAACCTTAATCGGCGACACTAAATGCGCGACGAAGCAAAAAATTTGCGTCGCGATAAACTAACGGCGACACAAATATAGTGCGTCACCTTTATTTGAACAAAATAGCGACGCACCCACGTCGCTAAAATGTGCGTGAAATCAGCTTCCGCGACGCACAATCGAAAACCATCGCGAAAAATGTGGCGCGAAGCATATTCGGC
>QANX01002112.1:0-38809 GCA_003254975.1 Ochetophila trinervis | reverse complement strand
ATTGATAAAAACAAAAACACTGTGGCTTAAAGCATGTAAGTCCATAAATCTGATTATAGACTTTAAGCAACAAGCAATGACCTTTATACAGTTTATGATATGTTCATTTTGTTTATGTAAAACAACTTAACAAAATATGATATTGATATTGGCCAGATTTATAATATATTTTATGATGAATTGGATACTAGATTTTATGCAAGAATTAACATTTAGGACTACACATTTACAAAATAACAACTAAAAAAATGTAGTTTGTGGTATAAAAAATTATGCTAAAATTTTGGGTATTTAAGAAACTTAATGACATGGAAAAACAAAGCATGAATAACTAGTTTCAGTGAAAGCATTACTTCAATTAAAACTTTTGAGAGTAGATTTCAACTTGATGTTAATACTATTATGACTTTTTTTTAGGTGAATAATTTTATGATGAATTAGATACTAAATTTATGCAAGAATTAGCATTTAGGACTACAAATTTACAAAATAACAACTAAAAATTGTAGTATACGGTATAAGAAAAGTTTTTCAAATCCTCTTTATTTTTAAGGCTACATATATCATTTCTTAAGAACAATAACCATGAAGTTGAAAACATTATGCTAAAATTTTGGATATTTAAGAAACTTAATGACATGTAAAATCATGGCATAAATAACTAGTTTAGTGAAAGCATAACTTCAATTAAAACTTTTGGGAGACAATTTCAACTTGATGTGCAGTATATACCTCATTTATTTCTCTTTCTCTCGACCACAATTTTCAACATCTTTAAAATGTACGAATTTTTATTCCAAATGTGTTTAACAAAAGATTAGTCACACATACTTTGGATTTTCCTCAATCTCATGCAGCAAAAATAATTGTATGGTAGAATTAATCCAAATAATAATCTCTAGTCAAGAAAGGGTAGCAAGCATAAAGTATTATACTTTAACAATTCACAAAATATAACTAGAAGTCATAAAAACACACAAATTCTGAAAATAATAGGCATTTTAATAGATAATCAGCATAAAAAACGTAGCAAAAGGTGCTACACATGCAATGAGGCATAAACTTTGTGAGGCCCACATGAATTTCATGAGATGACAATGTAGCTTAACCACAAAAACTTACTCTTTTCTGCAATTTTTACTTATGCAGTGATACCTTTATAGAATTCCATTTTCTTTAGTCCCATGTAATTGCATTATCATAATATATCATATTACAACAGAATGTATTACATGCAGCTCATTTTTTCTCATATTTACTAAGGTTTTTGGACTTTAAATGACAAAAGTTGAAGTTGAAACATTAAGAGCTAAGAGTAATCTAACTTGGTCAGTACCAACCCTATCTTTGTTTCCCCTTTCACCCATTTTTATTAGATTTGAGAGAGAGAGATAAACATACTTTTTTTTCTTCTATCTATCCTCCTCTGCTTTAATCTTGAAGCGTTGATCAAAATTAGTTGATGAATAAACAATGGCTTACAGATTTCAGACACCCATGGAAGACAATAAAACGGCTGTAGGAAAGAACATTTAAGGGCAGTTTGGATAGCAAAGAAAGAATACGTATATTTACAAGTTTTAAATAAAAATAAATAAAATGATAATGTAAGTGGCATTTTAATACAAGTTTTTCTCCTATTTTACCAACTTATATATTATCATAAAATAGAATCTGACATGGCATCTAACTTACCAAATAAATATTATCAAAATTAAACATTTGTAATATTTTATAATGTAATTTTAAAACCCTCTAGGTATAATACGCTCTCTTTCTCCCCTCCAATTCTCTCACGGTCAAGCAGCCATGGCAGTCGGCTGAAGGGCTCGCCGCCGACTGAAGGGCTCGCCGCCGGCTGAAGGGCTCGCCACCGCTCCGGCTCATCCCACTGTTCAAAAGCCACTCCAGCGCTCAAAAGCTTTGGTCTCGTTCCCGACATGGCCGAGACACACAACACCTTGCATGCCTCTTCGCTCGGGGCCAAGCAGAGAAAGCGTAAGAGAAGCACGAAGCAATATTCGTCAGCCATTACGGAACAGCAAGAACCTGAACTCGCGCAGGAAGGAGAAACTATGGAGAAGAATAAGTTGAACATAGAGAAAACGGAGCCTCAGAAGTCTATTGAGGTCGAAGAAGAAGAAGAAAAAAACGATGATGAAGAAGCACCAGGAGAAGAGGAGAAAGAGAAGGAGAAGAAGAAGGTGAAAAGTAAAGGAGGGTTTGGCATTATGACTACGGAGTCTTTTCATTCTTTGGGGCTATCTGAGCCCACTTTCAAGGCCATTAAGGATATGGGATTTGAACATATGACTCAGGTAAGATGAAATATAACGATTTTTCAATTGCAAAACTTAATATTTTTTTATAATAATTAATATTGTAGTATGCTTCACTGTGATCCTTTTTTTTTTTTTGCTTAAATATGAATAACTTTGACATATTGGATAATTTACTAAACACCCGTTATCGAAAGAATTTTAGGTGTTTCTTTGTAGTAAATTTATTACAGGACATATATCTGTGCAAAGTTTGTTAAGGGAATCCACATCAGCCCTTCAAGTTTGTCACTGCCTGATGTGATCCATATGCAAATTGAAACTTACATTTTACAATATAGATTCAAGCCAGAGCAATCCCTCCACTTTTGCTTGGAAAAGATGTTCTTGGAGCTGCTAGGACAGGTTCTGGGAAAACTCTTGCTTTTCTAATACCAGCTGTAGAGTTGTTGTACCACGCACACTTTGCCCCTCGCAACGGAACCGGTGTTGTGGTTATTTGTCCGACTAGAGAACTTGCAATACAGGTGAAAGTATTTTTCCTTTTTGTACATGTTTTTTCGTGGAACATGAAAATTGAACATAGGAGATAATTCAATTTAGCTCGATTGTTAAGTAGTTTTTTTCTTCTTATTTGTAAAAGAACAACCAGCATTGTAGACCAATGTTGGAGAATGTTGGTCTTTTTTCTTAGTTGTAAACAAGTGCTTTACTTTTTTTGATAATTCAGTTTCCTTTTTTTTTTTTATACAGAATTCTAAGTGCAATTATTTTTAGTTTGATATATCTTACCCTGCTTATCCATTTTGTTATATTCTTGTATTGTATGCTAAATTCCTCTGTTGTTCCTGACTTATTAACCTTTCAAATAATTCAGACCCATGCTGTGGCAAAAAACCTTGTCAAATATCATTCACAGACACTTGGCCTGGTTATTGGTGGTGCTCCTAGAAGAGGAGAAGCAGAACGTATTGCAAAAGGAGTAAATCTGTTGGTGGCAACTCCTGGTCGCCTTATTGATCATCTTCAAAATACCAAGGGATTTGTATTCAAAAATCTAAAGGTACCTTACGCTGCTGTTCAGCATTCTACTATAGTTTTTATTGGCTGTCATGGTGGTTTCTGCGTGATCTGTCAACAAATTTTGGGCATTAATTTTTCTACGTCTTTCTCATTCACATATTTTTCTTGTTTACATTGTTAATGACCATTGCGTGTATCACTGGCAGACTTTTGGCATGGTTATATTCTGCTGTTCATTAAAGACCACACAGTAGTTATTATTCTATGCGCATGTGTACTTATGTTTGCTTTTTCCGCTAAACTCCATTTTTATTTTGGTATAATTCACATGCACTTGCAGTGTCTCATTATTGATGAAGCTGACAAAATATTGGAAGCAAATTTTGAAGAAGAGATGAAACAAATTATCCGGCTTCTACCAAAGGTAAACTCTACGATTCAACCTTTACCTTTAATAGTATCATATGTTAGTTGTTGAGCATGTTTTTCTTTAGATGTCCAATTGAGTAAAAGAAATCAAACTGTAAGTTATTTATATATTTTTAAAACTATTGCAAAGAATGAGGGAAAGAAAAAAAAAATAATAATAATCAGGTAAGAAAAATGGTTTATCAACGAAGTACTTAATTTATATAATATTTCTTAAGTATGTGCACGACTTACTTCGGAAAGGAACATTAAAAGTGTACAGTAGGTGCTTCTTTCAAATGTTCTCTGGGTCAGCTAACTAGATGTGTTCACTTGAACCAAACTGGGGACCTTGTATGGTGATTCTGCAACTATGATTCTGGCAGTTAAAAAAATCATTTTTTATAGAGAATGTCTGCATCAAATTTCCACTATTTTTCATTGCTTTCTTTCACCGCAAAATGGTGGAGTTTCAGGACTTAAGGCTTTTAGCTGATCAAGTTCCTTTTTGATATGCAGGATAGGCAAACAGCTTTATTCTCAGCAACCCAAACTAAGAAGGTATGCCCGTCATCTCTATAAATTGCCTCATTGTTTTCTGTCTTCTGCTATTCAAGTTTTTCAGAATTATGTTAAACTGTCCGAGTCATTTTCTTTGTAAATTTGATTTTTGAATTTTTATATCTTGCTGATTATAATAATTTTTCCTGCAAATCTGCAGGTTGAAGATCTTGCTTGCTTGTCATTTCAAACAACTCCTGTCTATATCGATGTGGATGATGGTAGAACTAAGGTAGAAATTGACTTGGGAGTTTAATTTGTGTACTTAAGTGGTTATGAGTATTATATTCATTTTTGTAAAATTGTAATCTCTTACTGTACACTTTGCATCTGTATATGAATTTACAAATTCTTTTTCTTTACGTTTCCACTTTGTGAAACTTTAGGATTCTGTCATTGTAGGTTACCAATGAAGGACTGGAACAGGGATACTGTGTTGTGCCTTGTTCCAAGAGATTTAGTCTTCTATTATCTTTCCTCAAGAAAAAACTATCTAAGAAAGTCATGGTCTTCTTCTCATCATGTAACTCAGTCAAATTCCATAGTGATCTTTTGAGATACATTGATGTACCTTGCTTCGATATCCATGGAAAGCAAAAGCAGCAGAAGCGGACAAATACCTTTTTCGACTTCTGCAAAGCAGACAAAGGGATCTTGCTCTGTACTAACGTTGCAGCTCGAGGTCTAGATATCCCTGCTGTGGTATATGTTTCTTTTCCTGTGTGATCTGGATGTATTATATTTAT
This sequence comes from Ochetophila trinervis, assembly GCA_003254975.1. Taxonomy (NCBI): domain Eukaryota; kingdom Viridiplantae; phylum Streptophyta; class Magnoliopsida; order Rosales; family Rhamnaceae; genus Ochetophila; species Ochetophila trinervis. The sequence goes on along the minus strand of QANX01002112.1, from coordinate 33,792 downwards.
TAATTTCCAAAGTATGGCTTTCGCATTATAGCAATTAGCAATGCTTACAGGACATTGATTGATTGCTTTTCCTTGAATAAGAATTGTAGTAAGCTTAATTTCAAACACTTGCCTGTCAGTTATTTAGGTATTCTAAAGTAAAAGCATGTGGTGAGCATAGCCTTTAGGTGAGCAATTACTAAATGCATCAATTAATGATATATTGCTTTGCTTCTAGCTTAATCATGCCTACTCAAAATGTCTTTGTTATTCTCCTTAAAAGTTGAAAAGTTACGAGCCCTTAAAAATTGAAGTTTTGTGCTCTGGAAACTGCTGGAACTGCTGTGGAATATTAAATCTTGTATGGATAATGACCTATGTGGCACAATCTAATCTCAACTTTTTGAAAGTTCATTTTGTGTTTTACTGATTTTATACCTATACTTCTTTTGCTTGTAGGACTGGATTGTTCAGTACGATCCTCCTGATGGACCAAAGGTGCCTACCATCCTTATCTTAAACACAAACATATTTTATTTATAATTTTCATATAATTTTTGTTCATCAATGTTCAATAAACTGAAGCTTGGGTTACTGCTTGTAGGAATATATTCATAGGGTAGGTCGAACAGCTCGAGGGGAAGGTACAAAAGGTAAAGCATTGCTTTTCCTCATTCCTGAAGAGTTGCAATTTCTCCGCTATCTGAAGGTGCATTTTTTTTTTTAATTGAAGGATACTAATTTAGACCATCGATTTGTATAAGTGGCAAGAAGCTAATTAAAACATGAAAGAACTAAAATGATACACTGTTCATTCTTCAACACATAATATGACGTATGGCACTAAACAGGAAAGAAACTGATTGAAAGAACAAAGAATAAGAAGCAGCTAAGTAATACTGAAAGCCACTTATTTTGGCAATCTTTTTGGTTTTGAAGTTCCTTAAATGATTTACTGTTTGCTTTGCATGTTAATATGATTTTCTTTTTAAAATATGGTCAAATAGCTCTAATAAAGATTATATATATATATATATATATATATAGTCTTAATCCAGTAAAAATCTTATGAGGGATTTATAGAGAGGTACATGTCATATCAATTGTCACATAAGAATGTAATGTATGTCAAGAGGTGAAAACTGATAATTTCTTTGGACTAATACTTAATTTTGTTTTCAGGCAGCAAAAGTCCCTGTTATAGAGTACGAATGTATTAAGAAACTTCCAAATGTGCAGTCTTTTCTGGTGCTGAACTCTTTTTTTATTCTAACTTTATTCTATGAGTAAGTATAAATAAAAACTGTTTGATAACTTAGTCATGTAACTTGGATTGATGCAGGAGCAATTCTTGGCTGATAAATACTGTTTGAACAAGTCAGCTAAAGATGCATATAGATCCTACATTTTAGCATATAATTCACACTCTATGAAGGACATCTTTAATGTTCACCACCTGGATATGAAGGTACCAAGTTATAATCTGATTTCTTGAAGGGAAATACTCTTTTTTACATTGATAATGTTCTCATTTTGGTGTCTATCATTTTTCTCTCTAGAATTGACAGAAAATATGTTTGCTGTCCTAAGAAAATCTAACTGATGGTAGATCTAGAGATAGCAAAATAATTGTTGAATACTTAGTTATCTTGTTGAGCAGTCCAGTAGGAGGAAGAAAAAGGGATAAAACCACTCATATAGTGCAAATAGACAACAAATTTATATAAACTGGATATGGTTAGCTGCACGTTTATAGAAGCAAACTTAAGTTGCATCTTAGTATTCAAGGGAGTCTGGTGTACTTCATATAATTAAGGTATGCTATGTGAAATCCAATGTAAATTACTGATGTTGGTTTTGGCCAGGCGGTTGCAGCATCGTTTTGCTTGTCTAACCCACCCAATATCAATTTGAACATAGACAGCAATGCATCAAAGTTTAGGAAAAAAAGCGTAAAGTTGAGGGAACCCGGCAGGGATTCAGTGAGAACAATCCTTATGGAAAGCAAAAAGGTGTTGGAGATTACGAAACCCAATTCGTAAGGTATTAGCAGAAACAGATTTATGGCTCTGCACAAATTTTGTTTGGATGGATGGAAACAAGGGCGGGTTGATCAAGTATTTTCCCAAGCAGCAAATACCATTTTTGTTTTGAGGGTTTTTTATTTTTTATTTTGCACATTTCTATTTTCTTGCTTGTTTAGATGCAAAATCAGGGACTATATATTTGTAAGGAATATGGTTCTTAAAACTGGATCTTCACTCTATATAATTCAGTATATATATATATTCACGTATCAGTTAAATTCAGGATCATATAATGTTGTGGGGTTATTTTCAAGCCTGAACATAAAACTAATGCATGCATCATGAGAGGCAACTTCATATTTCATTATTTAATTTTAATTACATAACATATAAATTCTCATTGAGTTTCTGGGTCCAACTAAATAAAAACGGCAATCCAATCCAAAAAATGTTTTACTAGTGACTTTTTGTGAGATTATCGTGTACATAAATGAAGATACTGCATGAGGGTATTTGAAGTAAGATAATGCTTCAAAATCTAGCCCCGTTAAATTTATTATTTCCTTAAGTTTGACAAGAAACATGCAGAAGTTTACTAGGCCTCTGGATCTTTTGGTTGACTTTACTAAACATATCTACATATACATGGAATTCTTTGGCAAAAAATATTTCTCTTTGGTTTCAAGTTTCCAGCCATTTTGAACATCTCACCTAGAATTTCCTCAACCAGTCTCTTATTCTATCAAGTACTAAATAATTTTCAGAATTCAATATTTTGCACAGTAATCGTTAACAAATTTATGCAGTCTAACTTTGTTATATAAATTGGTATTTACAAATTTGATAAACTAATTTGTCATATGGTATATAAAAAAGCTGACACGGTGCAGTGAATGTCATTACAACTTTCTTGAACAATAAGCTTCATAAATTAACTGTATTTAATAATTAAGATGTTTAATTTTAGCTGGATTCATTAGTTTAGTTTGAGCGATCTAAATGCATGCAATGTGTATTAAACAATACAAAAGAATAATAATTTTTTGAAATGATATTTTTAAAATCTAAAAACTAAATTATGTATTTTTTTCATTATATATTGGGAGGAAGAAAATTTGATCCGGTTGAAATTTAAAAGTATACTTTTAATAATTTTAAAACTAAAGTAAATTCATAAGTACAAAATTAAATTATATTTAAACTAAATTTAAACAAAATGAATGATAGTATCTTTATATTAAAATTAAAGAAAAACAAATTCCAACTAGTTATGATACATCCCAACAATTCCACCGACCTACTTTATTACTTATTTATTTTATTTAAAAGAAAATAAATAAATAAAAATTAAGGCCGAATTCACAAAAACAGCACGTAAAAATAAAGAAAGAAAAGAAAGAAAGAAAGGAAAGGAAAAGCGTCTTCTTTCACATGGTAATTGTCAGGTTCACTGAGTCTAAGCAGCAGGTTTCAGAATGCAATTAGAAGAAGAAAATTTCTAGAAGTGGAAACTAGAAAGCAACCATACAATGAAAGCTGTGTTCCAAAATTAATGCCACTTGGAAAAACTGCATCTACTGGTGCTCTGTTCAATGTTTCGAAAACAGAGGAGGTTTACGCTTCTCTGGCTGTAGGGAAATCATCAAAATTTTAGAGAACATTGTTTTTTCTATACTTTACCATGTCTAATGGGCAATGAATATAGAAGCTTTTCGTCGTATTTTGATACAGATTGCTAACTAAATGTCAGAAACTTAATAAGCTTCGATTTACGAATTTGAGTAAGGTTCACGGGTCTAGCTTCGAAATTCCTATAACTGGAAGTAATTTTTTTTTCTTTATTGATGATAACAGACCCTCTGAAGAAAAAGAAGGAAAATTAAATGGAGATGCAGCGATAGGCAAGTTATTGGAGGTGGAGACTAGAAAGCAACCATGAAATTGAAAGCTGTGTTTAATAATTAATTCTATTAGTTCTTTATAAATATAATGTCCATCTTCGGGGCTTAGCAGAGGTAAAGGAAGAGAGTAAGAGAGATAGGAAAAGCAAAGGTAGTTGAGAAAAAGAAAAAGCCTGAAAAGTAGTTTTAAAAATGGTGTAGCAAGCAAGGATAAGCGCTGGATGTCAAAAGGACTTGAGAGCTACCGGAACACCATCTGATTGGTTTTGAAATCCACAATGATGAAAGAAACAGTTTATGCTCGAATCCAACACCGAGGTTACAAGGACGGTTTTCAAGCATTTGGCTTCCAGATGAGATACATGTGGGTAATCCTCATCGTCAAATTCTCCAAACCAATCAGATGGTGGTTCAGGTACCACCTCAGTCCATTTGAAATCCGGTCGCCGTATCCTTCCTCGGACATCATTTTTAAAACCACTCTTCCGGCTTTTGTGTGTGTGTGTTTTCATATATTTCTCTTTTTTGTTTCTAGTTTTTATTTATTTTTTTAGTTCACATTTCTAACTGGGTATGCCATCTTTTCAGCTGAACAGATTCATTGACAATCAGTTCTTGTTTTTTATGAGCAGAGATTTGTGGTTTGTTCTGTTTTTCTCATTACACTGTTGTTTAGCTGTATCTGTACGAGGTTAATTTTTCATTGCTATTTGCTATTGATTATGTTTTGGATAATTTGTGCTCATTTGTTAAAGTTCATGCCTTATCACCTGCAACATTTCATCTCTGTTGAGTAGTCTCTGTCGAGTATTCTCCTGAACTAGTACTCTCAGCTTTAATAAAAGGCTAAAGCTAAAGATAATTTTAAAAAGTCAATATAAATTCGAGTTAAATCCATTTGTACCAAGTAGTAAAAGTAGAACATCAAATAATAGTACTTCCAGTTATAAAAGGAAGGAAAAAACATAACTTATATTTTCATACGAAATTTCTTTTATTTTTATTCATTAAGATATGATGCAGGTTTTTAGTTTCCTGTTTATCATGTGACTTGCAAGTTGTAACAATGGTTCCAAGCAAGCATGTTATTTTTTGTTTTTTTTAATATTATTATTTCTTATTCATCATTTTTGGGACCAATTAATCTTTGACTGTCTATAATTCTTCTTCTTCTTCTTCTTTTTTTTTTAACTGTTGTGATGGAATTATAACAAATTTAACATGTATGTATTATATATATCTATTACTATAAGAATCTACAACTTCATCATCGCATAGTTGTAAGACCACCTCCATCCTTGAAAAAGTTGCTAGCGGAGGAAGCAGCTGCAAAAGCAGCAGAAGCTACAATAAAAGTTGAAAAATCTGCTTAAACGTCACGTTTCAAGTGATTACTCTGTACAACACCAGTGAGAAAAATGAGAATCTGACATATTCCTGGTTTGGTTTATTGCTAAAATTCTGTGGCAGATCCATCTCTTTGTATAATGTTGTAATTCTTGGTAGGGTCAATTGGTTTTTTCCCCTTCAACTTCACTTTGATGTTTTCTCTGCAACTTCAATTTAACCACTAGAATGTTACATAATTTTACAAATTCTTGGTCTGAATTTCCATGAAAGTTTTTAGTAGCTGAGAAATATTGTTTGCTAACTATTTGCTTTGTGGGTTTGGAGATTCTGTAGATTGCTTTTCTTAATGAAAGATATGCTAAGTGAGTGTGTGTGTTTAAGTTGTATAGAATTTTTATTTAGTAAATAAGTTGTGAAGAAATGTTTCTTGCAAAATGGACCTATATTATGTGTTAAACTGTAAAACTCTGCAAAAAATAAGCACTCACAATAAACCCAAAACCCAAAAACATACTTTTCGGACAATCAGAGAGAAAAAAAAGAGAGAATTTGTTTTGGTGGCGTTTGTAGAAGGTGGCTTTTTTGTGGTAGTGGTCTTCAAGAGCTAGCTTATGGTGCCGAGCTCTCAGTGCTGTCCGATGAGAGTGGCGGTGGAGTTGACGGACGGTAGTGATTGATGCTGGAAAAGAGGATGAATACGGGATGGTCGCAGCTTCAGTGCTTCTCATCTCTCCTCTTCTGAACCCCCTTACCTGCCGTTTGAAAGTATATTGCAGGCTTAAAATCACTATTCGTATTTACGACTTTAATGTTCAATACAAATGTTTATGCTAAAATTTTTGTTTTTTATTATTTTTTGTTGAACAAAACTTTATATTAATTTAATATAAATATGATGTTTACCAAACAAAAAAATATAAGTATGATAAATATAATTAGATATTATTAGACATTTTTGTATAAAGTAAAGTTTAAGGTTTTTTTTTTTTGATAAAAAGTAAAGTTTAAGGTTACTTGGTAAAAAATTATCAAAAATAAGTTAATAAATGTCATTACAACTTTCTTGAACAATAAGCTTCATAAATTAACTGTATTTAATAATTAAGATGTTTAATTTTAGCTGAATTCATCAATTTAGTGTGAGCGATCTAAATGCATGCAATGTGCATTAAACAATACAAAAAAATAATAATTTTTTGAAACGATATTTTTAAAATCTAAAAACTAAATTATGTATTTTTTTCATTATATACTGGGAGGAAGAAAATTTTGATCCGGTTGAAATTTAAAAGTATATTTTTAATAATTTTAAAACTAAATTAAATTCATAAGTACAAAATTAAATTATATTTAAACTAAATTTAAAGAAAATGAAGGATAGTATCTTTATATTAAAATTAAAGAAAAACAAATTCCAATAGCGTTTGCAGTCAGTTATGATACACCCCAACAAGTCCACCGACCTACTTTATTACTTATTTATTTTATTTAAAAGAAAATAAATAAATAAATAAAAATTAAAGTCGAGATTCACGAAAACAGCACGTAAAAATAAAGAAAGAAAGAAAGGAAGGAAAGGAAAAGCGTCTTCTTTCGCGGAGACGAAAACCCTAAGCCACCAGAAGAGCATTTCTGTGAGTCTCTGTGTGTCAAACATGGCTCACCAGACCTCCTCGGACGACGAGAGAGGATCAGAACCAAATATCCGTCTCTACAATCCCTACCAAGACCTTCAGGCTCCGAACCGATACCTCTACCAGCTCCCAACCTCCCCTGAGTTCGTCTTCCCTGAAGAAGCTCACCGCAAGCACCGATCCTGGGGCGACAACCTTACCTTCTATACCGGCGCTTCTTACCTTACCGGTTCAGTCACTGGTGGCGCCTCCGGCCTCGTTACCGGCGTCAAGTCTTTCGAATCCGGCGACACTACGAAGCTCCGCATCAGTCGGATCCTCAACGCCTCCGGACATTCGGGTAGGGCTTGGGGAAACCGGCTGGGCGTGATCGGGTTGATGTATGCGGGTATTGAGGGTGGGATTGTGGCGTACAGGGATTCTGACGATGTGTGGAATAGTGTGGCGGCGGGGCTCGGAACTGGCGCGCTGTATAGGGCGGCGAGAGGGGTTAGGTCGGCGGCTGTGGCGGGTGCGCTCGGTGGCATTCTGGGTGGTCTGGCCGTGACGGCGAAGCAGGTGCTTAAGCGACATGTTCCGATTTGAGTGAGTGGGTTTTTGTGAGTCGGTATTTACTATTTGTTGTTTGTTTTAATTTTGCTGCCAATTTTGATAGTTTAGTTAGGGCATGGAAGAAGATGATCATAAATGCTCTTGTTGGAACCGGAATTAACTTTGATTGATTGATGATGGAGCATGGGAAGCCACATGCTTTCTTATATAGTAATACTAAATTCAACTGTGATTTCGGGTAATGAATAATTTAATGAATTTGATCTTGTGGATATTCATTTTTTTTTTCTATTAAAAATTTGGTGTTTGATGCCAATGGAATGTTGATGGCTCAGTGTTTGATCATTATCTTTGGTTAATCATATGTTGTTTGATGAAGAAATATTATCTTTTTACTTAGGAAGAATATATTTTTCATTCTTACATTATATTCAAATTTATAGTATTTTTGGTGCTTGATATCAATGAAAATGGTTGTGGCTTAGTGTTTGATCATTATCTTTGTTCGACGAGCAGAACGTAATTTTGGGTATTTTTGGTATTATAATCTATTAATCTATACGTGCTCTATTTATGTTATATTGGTAACTCATCGTCTTTTGAAATCTTGTGTTGCTTGACGAGCTTGTTAATGGATTAGTTTATTTTTTAATGTCAAAGCAATCTTCTAAAGCATATAACAAATCAACTTTCAATCTGGAAGGCCATTTCTAGGAATTTGTTCACTTGTAATGGAGATTTTTCAGTCTTTGGTATGTTATAATGGTGACAGAAAGTGTAGCAGAATTCCAGCGGTGTTCTACTATTTAGTTAATGACTTAGCAGAAGTTTTGATGCTTGATTGATTGGCTTAGTAGTGATTTTGCATTGTCTCCGTGCCTTTAGGAGTTTAGTAGAGTCAAGATGATAGTATTCAAATTTGTGTTCTTGCTAAATGCTTTGCTTTTTGGAGTCTAATTTGTCACCATGTCTTGGTGGATTTAGATTCCTACTTATCTATTATTAGGGTGTGAATTCAACGGATGGTTGATCAACTTTTAGAATTCGAAAATTACAAATTATATGGATCTGTGGTTGCTATAAAAACGTTATTAGTTCTCATCATAAGGATATGAGAATGAAAAGTTGGCCTAGCAATTGTAATTAGAAAGATAAAGCTACACAGGGGATTTTTGCTTGAAACTTTTTTTATTTATTTTTAAGATTTGTTTCCCCTTTATTACTGGTTTCTTTCATAGAAAGAAGCTTGTTGTTATTGATTTGTTCTTACTTTTGGTAGAAACTCACAAACTTCCCATTTGAAAGTTAAAGAATTAGATTAGATTAATCTTATTTTTGATATATTTCAATATTAAGAATCTTAAAGAACTGTTTGAAAGATTCTTTTCTTGAGGATAATTGAAATCCAACATTCTCTTGTGAATTTTAAAGCCAATATAAACATATGTCTAATAGAGTAGCACCGTTTCAACATCCCTGCTTTAGTTCCCCCTTTTTTTTTTTCTTTTTTTTTTTNTTTTTTTTTTTTTTTTTTTTTCGTCTTTCTTTATCTTGTTTGTGGATTGCAACCCCAAAGTCTTGTAATGTATGTATCTCTGAGTCTCAGATAAGATTTGGGTTTGCTGGTTTGAATATTTGAACTCTATTGAGGTTGATCGTCTTTGTAGTTTTTTTTGAACTTTTAATTACAGTTTATAATGGATTCATGGAAAAGAAGCAATTGGATTTTATTTCAAAATCTATCAACATAAAGATTTCAATGAGTTGCCTTTTGAAAAGTGAAAATTTTAGATGCCTCTTTAGTTAACATGTTCAGATTTTGTTTTCGTTTTTATTTTTTTTCTTCTGAATTGTGTATTGTTTGGTTAGTTTAATTATTTGTTAGTGTTAGTAGTTTTATTAGTTTATCATGTCTAACTAGCTACAAATGTAAAAGAATGAGGGGCAAAAAATAATAATAATAACAGAGGCCAACACAATTTTAAATTGTTTCATTTGATTTTTATGTTTTTTTCTCTTTAAACGCAACCGAGTAAAAAATGTCTTTCGTCCAAATTTCAAATGCTCCAAATTGAACATTAACGAGTTTTTTTTTTTTTTTTTTTTTTTTTTTTTTTTTTTACTGGATTGCTCTTTCTTATTAACAATTTTTTTGAAATAATTTGTTCAGCATACCATTATCCCCATGATTGCCAATTGCTTAGCAGGTCTATAAATATAACAGTTATAAAATTATGAAGAAGAAAAATAAGTAACCGAACGGTTAAGTCTTATTTTTTTTTTTCACTAATCTGTGTTTCAAAAAAAAAGACATTGTCACGATAAATAAAATAAAAAATCTGTTCAAGGGGTCTTAAAACTCTCCTCGAGCAAAATTCAGTTAAAAATCCAAAGCCTTGAATAACTCCCTTTATTCTCAAAAAGCTACCCGATTTTGTTTCTGTAAACTACTACAAAAAGGAAGAATTTTATTGGAGGTACAATAATCCAAAGCCCTATTGCAACTCAGAAATGAACAGCTGGGTTCACTTGAATCCCTTGCAGAAATCATACAGCCAAGACATTATTTAACGAGGGCATTGAGAGCAAAAAAGTTCATCTTAGAGCAACATTGATTCTGGATTCTCGATGTAGCTCTTGAATGCCTTGAGCCATTCTGCACCAATTGCACCTGCATTCATAGCAAGTCATTAACATTGCACTCTCACATATAAGCAGCTTGTCCAAACATAATTCTGATCCTTATTCTGACTTACCGTCAATAACGCGGTGATCACAGCTCAGCGTTACAGCCATGAAGGAAGCAAACTTGTATTGCTCGGGCCCCAAACTAGGCATAACCCTCTTTTCAGCTGCACAAGGAAATCATAAGATAATCATGAAGAAAAACAGAATAGCTTTTGGTCTACAAAGACAATTTAAATGCCAAGCTTACCGGATCCGACTGCAAGAATGCCCGACTGAGGGGGGTTGATAATGGCACAAAACTGCTTGATGCCAAAGGGGCCTCCCAAATTTGATACTGTAAATGTTCCCCCCTGCAGAGCCAGAGAATAAAGGCAGTACAAGTAAATCAACACTGCAACAATCTTTTGGGTGTGCCTAATAATGAACACTAAACAACATTCTGACCTCGTAATCTTCAGGTTTTAAGCTGTTTTCTTTGGCTTTTTGGGCCAGCTGCTTCACCTCATTGGAAATCTTGGATAGGCCTTTCTTGTCTGCATCCTGCAAATTAAACCATATGAATGCGAGATAAACTTATAATTGGAAATAAAGCTCCAACATATTTCAACGTCATGGAACAAAGCCAATCACTTACTCGGATGACAGGAACAAAAAGTCCATTGTCTGTCTGCACTGCAACATTGATATTCACATTGTGATACCTATAATAAATAGACAAAGAAAAATGTTATATAAAAACAATATATGGCAACTTAGTCAAGAATTTTCTTGTAACTGTATTCTTACTGGCGGATATAATCATCTGTCCACGAACTATTGCACTCAGGAACTTTACGTAGGGCCAATGCAGCAGCCTGCAGTAGTAGTTATATCAGTGTAAATCTATAGCTGAAAGAAAAAAGAGACCCCAAGCCTACCCCTAGCATACCTGAGTCCAAACCTACTTATTTGAAAATCTCATTTAATTATCCAAGGGATGACGAGACCAAAAAAAAAAACGTAGAGATGGCATAATTAGCAATGAGAAGATACAGAAGAGAAGAAGGTTCAAAACCCATTCTCCTATTAATTTGCTAGAAGCTGAGAAGATACAGAAGATAAGAAGGTTCAAAACCCATTCTCCTGTTAATTTGCTTGAAGAGACAACTTCTATAGCCCCTAACTGGTTGCTCAAATATTATGCAAAAGACAAAGTTATACCTTTATTACAAGATCATTGACAGATATCCTCTTCCCACCAGATGCTTCTTGTAATGCATTGAGTTGGCCTCGCAAACTGCATATGAAAAATCAGTACATATTACATGATAATGAATTGTGGCTCAACATTCAAAAGGTGGCAGAAATTGATACTCACTCCATTAGTTTGTCGACACATGTATCTACTGTCAAATAATAATGAGGAATTGTTTGCTTTGAGAACAATAAGCGTGAAGCTGTGATCTGTCATGAATACCAGGAAATGGCTTCAGAGGTAAAACTTGTTTTGTGTAAAGTGTAGTAGCATAAAAGATTTTGATATTAAGCTATAAGCAATTGAAAATGGCTTAGACTAATGTGATGAATCCTATGAATTTAATAGCTGGTAAGGCAATAAGTTGACCCCATTCTTTGGATTCACTGTCTTGATAAGCTGGACTAAACTAAGAATGTTACAAATATAATTAATTAGCACAAAAAAAAATGAGAACATATGTCTATATATAGTTCACCTGCAGAATGGAATTAAATCCAAGAATCCTAATCTACAAAAAATTTATATTGGACTTGAAATTTAATAGCAATGAGAACAATTATGTCTCCCTCAGTAACCTTTCTTATCTGAGGATGAGGAAGGTCAGTGTAATCTAATGCTGGAAGTGCTCCATGCTTGGTCTTTGAGGCTGCTGCTGGCACTTGCTTCCCACGAGAAGCTACAATATTAGAGAATAGTCGTCAAAATATATTCAACAATCAGCTAAATTAACTATCAGAAGAATAATAAGTTTAATAAATAATGTACAGATATATATATATGGAAAATAAATTTAGATTAACATTGCTTCTGTTTGCAAGTTTTTCCATTACATACATCTCTATTTTCAAAAAAATTATAAACTCCTCCCTTGAATTCACATTTCTTACACTTTTCAAAAAAATTAAAGCTATGTTGCAAGAAAATTTTAAAAATTGTGTAAAAATGGGAGGACAATGCAACAAAAATGAAATTCAGAAGGCAATCTGTAATTTCAAAATTAGCCAGAAAAACGTGAAAAACTTGTAAACAGATGGGAATTTAATGCAAATGTTCAAACAAATCTTGTCTTAGCTAGGAGAAGAAACAAATATTTGATGACACCCATCACATAAAAGATGACAAAATACCCAAGTAATCTTCAATATCAGCCTTCACAATTAGTCCGTCAGCACCTGTTCCTTTAATACTTGAGAGAGGCACCTAGAACCATGCAAAAGTCACAACGAATCAGTAACAAATGGCTCAGCATTTATAATGGTTTCCTACCAACAAGCAACAGAAATTTGAAAAGCATGTTATATGACATACATTGTTCTCTTCAGCCAAATTCCTTGCAAGAGGACTAGTAAAAACACGATCTCCAGTTGAATGGGTAGCACTAGGCTTGGAAACCTTTGGCTTAGGAGAAGTAACTGGTTCTCTAACCTCCTCTTCCTTCGGAGGAGTAGAGGCAGATGGCTGTTTCTCTGCAGCCGCACTAGCACTTGATGATGGTGTGTAATCTTTAAATTTTGCAATATCCTCCTCATCCTCAACAGTTATGGCAATGACCTATTTGCAGGCATGAATGTCAAAATACCCAAAATCCCCAAAAAACTGCCGTGTAATATGAACATTTTCTTTTGGATATATGTTTTGGCCATGTTAGCCTGTCCATAGTCTAATTTATTTCCATTATTAGAAACCATTGACCACGTACAAAAGAAAAAGGAATAAACATATTCGAACAATGAACTCCACTTTAATATGAAAAATATCTTTTGGATTCATGCCACAGCCATTTTGTCCTTTGTCTATCTAGTATAATTTACTTCCATAATTAGAAAACCACTGATAACATGCAAAAGAAAGATAAAGTTATAAGCATATCCAATCAATCCCCCTACTACCAAATATGAATGTTACCTCTCCAATTTTGATTTCTTTCTCCCCATCTCCACGCAATATCCTGGCAAGATAACCTTCCTCCATGCATTCCAGCTCAACTGTAGCTTTATCCTTGAGCATTTAAGAGATGTAATGTAAAATTAAGTTTTCCATCAAAAAAGCACATCAAGTAAAGATAAATTGAATTGCTGTACTTAACAACATAGAACAAGAACTTACAGTTTCAACTTCACAAAGAACTTCACCAATAGAAACTTTATCACCCTCTTTCTTCAACCACCTTGCAATATTACCCTGCATATTACAAAAGGAGCACTTAGTAAGAAAATGTAAAGCTTAATCAGTTCAGATTTCCAATAAGCTAAAGAAAAAAGGTATATACTTCTGTCATTGTAGGTGAAAGAGATGGCATTCCAATCTCTTGATGAGGAGGAAGGCCTGAAAGACATTGCAAAAATTCCTAAATGAGTTAAATGGTGGTATCATTCAAGATAATGTTTCTAAAGACAACTAAATTAGAATAAAAACAACAGCTTTTGTAATTATGATTTACAAATTTTCTAAACAAACTACACTAAGAACAAGAAGGTGTGTGTCCACTCCTAGTTTTAGCCAACTCTAGTATAGCTATGGAATAGCATTAAAAAATTAAAGAGACCAAAAAACGAAAAGGCTAAAACAGTAATAATGTAATTGCTTGAAACAAAAATTACAATAAAATTGATAGAGTGGATGCTTTAGAAAGAAATGAGGTATGCACTCTTACAGATCCATTGCTAGGAAATAGAATTAAAGAAGCTTCTCTTAATAATGGGGGAAAAATCATATTAAAATAAACTTTAGTAATCAAAAAGCAGTTAAATGTTTTGTCATAAATATTTGTTTTCACCCTAGTATAAAACCAATAATGCATTACAGAATTAGAGAAAACACAAAATGTCATGATCAGTACCTGCATCAGATGCAAAGCCTCTCCTCAAGGGTACCTGCAAACTGATATACAGAGAAAGAAGACTATCAAATAACAATTTCATACACACCCACACGCACAAAAAGAAAAATGTTGGACAACATACCCAGAATACTCCTTGCTGAATTCCAATCCAGAAATTGAATATCCTGCTTTCAAAGTTGTCGTTGAGACATTCCTCCTCTTATATGCACCCAAGAACAACTTCTATGAAAAACACAATATATAGTCTATTATTCTTTAATGACTTATTCTTACTCCTAAGATCATTTGTAAACTTTATTCAAAAAGAAATTGTAAAGATATAGCAGAGACAGATGAAAGAATAAAAAATGTAACAGAAACATTTTGACGTGACTAGCACCATCTGCACTTACAGTGCTATTGGCGAAAGACTTAGTAACTCTCTCTCTTTCTGAAGGCACATAGCCATGACATCGTATCTTCCACATCTCTGAGATTATATCCAGGCATATTTAGTAAATGAAACAATATTTAATAAGCATTTAATGCGAAAGTAACAAAGCAACTATTTGCATCCAGGATTTTCCCAACAAAGCCTATTGATAAATCCCGGTATTCAACCTATGGAACTCAATACGTGTCTAAACATAGTTATATACGTGTCCAAACAATAAAATATGAATAGAGACATTGAGAAATGTATAAAAGTATCTCAAATGAAAGTCCATGTGAATGGAGATTAACCTACATCAATATACACAAATGACACGGTTACATGCATTAACCAAGCTCAGAAAGTTCTAATATTTTTCAGGGAAAAAATACATCATAGTTTAGCTTCATATCTAACTGAAGGAAAATTCCAATCTCCCTTTGTACCTAACCATCAGCATACAAGCATATTCCCAACCCTCTCCAATAAATGCATTGGGTTATATCATCACTCATTGCATTAGCTACCAAACTTTGTATAGATTGGAAAAACATATTAAACCCCAAAAGAAGTTTAAGCTCCACTTGATGAAGGTAAACTTAGAACTGTGGAACACCAAAAAGCATACCATTTCTTTTTGCAATAGAGGGTTGACCATCGTACGAAAACCATCTAACCAAAAGAGCTTGTTCATGCCGCAGCAAGTTGGCAGCATTTCTTAACTGCAAAGTAGACAAATAATGTAAATTTATATGTGTGTGTGTGTGTATCATTATTGTGAAAAACTAACAACAAGACGCACAAGTTAACAGTTGAACATATATAAACAAAAAGAAGCATTGTCAGTGAGTAGAAGCAATCAGAAGTGATTCCATTTTTGTGGGAAAAGAGTGATACAGCATATACAACTTGCATTCTAAAGATGGGAAATATAGAAAATTTGTCAATACGCGGTCACAGTGACCAGCCAATCAACTCATCGCCATCAACAACACAAAAGATACAAAAAGGCAATTTGACATAGCTGTATCAAACTTGTCTAGCCCAGAAAATGAAACAGACAGTCAATGATTCCAAAATTGTTGCTTTTTACTCTGATAAGGCACAAATACAAGACCCAGTTACCAAAAAGATAAAGAGAGAAAATAAGTCTTTAAGTGAGAAACCAAAGTCTCACATAGCAAATTCCATTTCAGCAAACACGAAAAATGTTACAATCACAAAAATCTTAAAATCCCAGATATTAAAACCCGGGTCTGATATTCAAAATTGGTGAACTCGAGAGGAAAAAGGCGGGTAGGTACCTTTCTCGATTGATTGATAATATGAGATGCGTAAGCCATTTTGCCGTTCTACACGGATGAAAACAATACTAAAAAAACACAAACTAAAAGTCGAAAAAGAAAAAAAATAGGGTAGGAAAATGAAGAACTGGGTTGGATAGAAAGAGAAGCTGGTTGTCCGCTTTGGTGGGCAAATTCAGAATTAGGGTTGCGGGCGATCGATACCGAATCACAGATCGCACTCCTACTCACCAAATTTTCTATACAATGTGTGTTGCGCTTCTATTTACAGACATGAGCAGCGAGAAGAAAGAGTATTAAAAAAAAAAAAAGCCAGTAAAAATGGTAATCTNAAAAATTTAAGCATATTTTTAAAAATTTTATAAAATTATAGAATATTCAATATAAATTTTTAAAAAGTTTATAAAAGTTACGAGATATTCAATTAAGATTTTTTAAAAGTTTATAAAGTCATGAAGAATTCAATTTATCAATGATTTTTATAAATGAAAGACTTTTATAGACTTTTTAGTCAAAAATGTAAAGTTTATGCTTATAAATAATTTTTCATTTTCTTTCAAAATTTTTGTAAATTTTTAAAAACTTTTTAAATGATTCTAATTATTTTACATTATTTTATAATTATTTTCTCTTTATCTTTCTTCATCTTTTATCTCTCTTCATCTTCCACTCTACTAGGAAACAAAAATCTAACAAAAAAATTATGAATTTTTTATTTTGAAATTTTTTTATTATTATAAAAATGCAATTTTTGATTTATTTTTAATATATAAATATAACAAAGTGTAATAAAACTGTAATTTGCTTTGAAAAAAAAGCATAATAATGACTATTGTTTTTTTTATTTTTTTTTATGTTCATTTATTTTTACTAAATATAAAAAATAAAATATCTAAAAATAGTGTATTCAATCAAAATTTTAAAATTAAAAAAAAAATTATAAAAGTTATAAACTATAGACTTTTATTCACTTCCTCTCCACTCGCAAAGAACACTAGAACACTAGAGCACCCTATCAAGAATCCACCCCCACAGCCATTTTTCACCATGGAGACTGAAAGAAAAATTATCTACAATGTTTTATATGTAAAACACTTTCAATTATCATGTTGGATATAAATTATAGTCATGTAAAATGTCGAACAATATTACAATAATGTTTAACTATAAATGATCTGTTTTAGTATGTTATTTGTCAAATAGTTGTAAATAGTTTTTTTATCATTTTAATATATTATAACTTCGTTTTTTTTTTCCTATTTTATTTTAATATGTAGTGAACAGAAAATTAAGCTTTACTTTATTTTAATTTTTGTTACTTTAAAACCAATGTTTTGTTCTACGAACGATACTATAACCTGTTTTCAAGATTTTATGTTAAAATATTATTCAAAATTTATAAAAAAATAATTTGTTTAAACTGTACAATTATAAAATCAATGAGCCATAAAAAAGCAATGTGAAAACTGAATGAATGTAGCATAACATTGAACATTTTATTTATCTTTTTTTTTTTGAACATTTTATTTTTCTATAAAACTTGTTGGTAAAACCTTCATTTTTATTTTATTTTTGCAAGAAAGTTGTTGGTACAACTTGAATTGTCCTAAAATGTTATTTCATCCCCAAATTCCGAGTGACAACTCTTATTATTTGGGCCGTAGTGGGCCAGTTTAGAATGGGCTTATAGAAAGGAGTTAAAGCAGGCAAAGAACAGGCAAAAGACGAGGAGGGAAGCGAGACGCACGGATGTCGTCGTCCTCCTCTGCCCCTCGAAAGCCAAAATCTGTTTGAGAGAGAGAGAGTGAGATTTTGAGAGAGAGAAAGCTTTGACAGAGAAAACAAAGAGAGCAAGGGAATCAGGGTCTCTAGAGAGAGAAAGAGACGGTTATAGAATGGGAAATCAGAAGCAAAAGTGGACGGCGGAGGAGGAAGAAGCCCTACTAGCCGGAGTGGCAAAGCACGGCCCGGGCAAGTGGAAAAACATCCTCAAAGATCCTGAGTTTACTTCTTTTCTCACTCACCGCTCCAATATCGACCTCAAGGTTCTTTCAATTCACCTCTCCTTCACTCCCTCGCTTTCTTAATTTTTGAATACTCTTTTTTTTTTTTTTTTTTTTTTTTTTTTTTTTTTTTTNTTATATGTGCTAGCTACTGTTTGGTTCGTTGGAACTTTGATTTTATAGGATAATTCTTATTGATGGTTTTTTTTTTCTTTTTTCTTTTTTCTTTTTGTTTTTTATTTATTTATTATTTTTTACGTTGGTGGTTTTTGAATTGTGTTCCTCTTTTTGCTATGTATAAATATATTTGGGAAATTTATTAGTAAAAATACTGCGTTTGCTAGGGTTATTTAAGTACTTCATAATGCTGTCGAACCTGACGAGAGACTGTTCATTCTCTAGCACATTCAATGCAACCTCAAACTTAGTACATAATATGGAATCTGTTTGTTCTGTGAATATTTCGTTGTGCACTGCGTGAATGAATGCTATCAAATTGACAGTAGAAGATGGTATCACAAGTTTATTCTTTTAGTAATTTGGAATGAACAGCATATTGTGGAGTATGTAGAACTGCAAATACATATATATATGTGTGTGTGTGTGTGTGAAAAATATACGATTAAATTATATATATATATATATATATTTATATATAATATGACGATATGTGGAGTTAAATGAATTAAAACTGCTTATGGTATGCTCTATTTTGTTATGGTTTCTTTTGCACTAATTTGGTCAAACATCTTTGCTGTTTACTTGGCTTCAGGATAAATGGAGGAATTTGAGTGTCAGTACTTCTTCGCATGGGTCTAAAGAAAAATCAAGAGCTCCTAAAATAAAAGCTGTTGCAGCTGCTCAACATGGAAATATTCAAAACTCTGCTCCTGTTGCTTTACTTCATTACAAGGCATCTTCTGATGCTGTTATGGATGATCCTCCAAATAGTTTACAGGATGGAAAGAATGCTCCACGGTATGTTTTCTCTTATGTTGCATGTCATTTTTTTTTAATTAATGAATTAGTTCTACAATTGTATATGTTAGCCTCTCAATTTCTCCCACGTTATCAGGAGGGGGGGAAAAGAATAATTCCACGAGTATTGTGTTGGAAAAAAAAAATATTTATTTTTAAAATGTTGCTAAGTCAGTCAGGGATTTGAAAACATTTGATGTAGTACATGGGTATGCTGATTGGGCAGTCCTTATAATATAGAATAGGATATAAAATGCACCAGTTTGTAATTATTCTTCCCCATGCACATATTACCTTTTCTTGTATTAGCTGGTTATAAGTCTTGAAGATTTTCTGATGTTTTGGCAACTAGAATTGATAGACCATTTATTTGTATTATCTTTTTTACACTTATTATGTTGTTTCTTTTCAGGGTACTTGATACTATTTTTGTTTTCACAGGTACAATGCGATGATTTTTGAAGCTCTTTCGACATTGAAAGACACAAATGGTTCTGATATAGGTGCCATTCTTAACTTTATTGAGGTCAGATGGAGGTCTCTTGTTATTTGTTTCATGACTTACACACTATATTTCGCCAAACATTCCTAGCATGGTTGGAAATTCTGCCACAGAGATTATAAAGATATTAGGATGGGAACAAATTTAAATGCAACCAAACTAGGAAGCTGAATCAGAAAGGATTTGGCAGTGCAGTTAGCGTGAATCATTCCTTTGCCATCAAAAGTTTGGTTATATACCTGAGTTTCAAGCTGCAATCACTATGAGGTTTATATTGGATCTATAACATAATGAACATGTCCTATATCAACTTAGTAATTCCTAATTTAGTTGCCTCAAGTTCTCAAACATCCCAGTAGATTATTTGACTTGGGATCTTTAGTACTTCACTTTGCAAGAGGGTAAAAGATATACTAAAGATTTCCGAAAGAAATGATAGCTCATATATTCTGCATTAATTTGAACTCGGATATTCATTGAGCGGATTAAAGTCTTGAACCGTGTTGATAAAAATGTTAACCAATTTACACAACATAATAAGGTAACAGAACAATTTTTAATAAGTAAATCAAAAAATGAATGCATGTCGCCAGTACAGGTGATTTCTTTAATGTGTTTTTTCATTTTGGTTCACATTTTGGAATGATAATTTGTTACCTTAAATTCAACTTTCATGGAATCTTCATGCATTAGCTTTACTTGGTACATACGAAGTTGAGCAGCATGACATGCGTAATTTTAGGGAGAATTTTGTCCTTGCCCTTTTTTTTTTCCTAACTTTAGCAACTATTCTTCTGCTGTCATTTTCATATAATTGAATTTTATGAAAGATGCTGACTGCTTGATACTTATAATGCAGCAAAAGCATGAAGTGCCCATGCCACCAAATTTCAGAAGATTAATGAGTACAAGGTTGAGAAGGCTTGTTACACAAGGCAAACTTGAAAAGGTGAACAATTTTTCTGATAATCTAACAGATATGTAATTGATAATGAGGACTAGAAATTGAATAAACATAATAGGCTGCTTTTATTCCTGTTTTGTTTAACAACTCCTGGCAGTATTTAACTTAGTTTTTAACCCCACTATGGTATTGGCTATTGGTAGTCAAGACTCGAGTTATTCTTTCTTTCTTTTTTCTAGAAATTGTTTCCCAAAATATCCGTCTTGAAAATAATGCTGAGCAGTTGTGCCACATTGAGTTTGCTCAAATTTATAAGCTGCCCTGAATGAAATAAGGGTTCTTTTTGACTGAGGTAACAATGCTCACATATTTGTTTCACTGTGATGCTATATTGGCAATGATTGTAGATTTTTACTTCGGCCAACTCATGGAATGCAGGTTCTAAATGGCTACAAGATCAAAAAAGAGACTTCTTTGGGAGTTAAAACGCCTAGCCCAAAGCAAAAAGATATCAGGTCCCGGCAGATGCAGAAGTCCGGGTTAAAAAACTTTACTGAATCAGTGCAGGATGCAGCTGATACTGCTGCCTATAAAGTAGCTGATGCGGAAAATAAATCTTTTTTGGCTGCTGAAGCAGTTAAGGAGGCAGAAAGAATCTCAAAGATGGCAGAAGATACAGAGTCAATGCTGGAACTAGTGAAAGAGTTATACGAAAAATGTATGTAGTCAATAAAAGGGAGAAAAAAAAAAAAAAAACACCCAAGCTTTAGTTCGTTGATTGTGTTCTCGGTATGTTGGCATATCTGACCTATCGGTTCTTTGTTTGGCTTTTTTATTGCAGGCTCGCGGGGTGAAATTGTCCTTTTGGCATAGGTCGGTAATCATAAGTTTGATTTGCGCAATCACTTGTAGAATGTCCATGTATATTCTTTGATCCAGTGGACAGGATTTTCTTTTTCTTTTCTTTTTTTTCTTTTGTTTTACCTATTTTTGGTTCTGTTTGTAAAAGACACATTAGGATTTAGCGGAGCTATACCAGAAGACATTTCCATCTGAGATCAATGTACAAATTTGTCTATTACCTTCAGTGCATCTTACTTCGAGTTTTGGGGGCCAACGAAGTAATTATAAATACTCCAAGTACACGCATTTAATAAGTAAAACAAAAACAATTCCCAAAAAAAAATGAGTAAAACAAAAAAGTTACAAGTTCTCCTAAAACTATCAAGTAGTAATTTTTTTTTTTTTAATTTTAGATTTTCATTTTGGCCCTATTTGTGGGGCCTAAGACCTTTTGCCCATGTTAAAAACCAAGAAAAATACTATCGCTTTGACAAGTGAAATTCACCGACGAATTGACTATTTGAGTCACCCACCCCTTTCTTATAAATGTGAAATTATTGTAATCCCCAAAAAAATAAAAATAAAAATTAAATTAAATAAATAAAATAAAAAATAGAGCGAGAGAGAACACTGACGCTTTTGAACTGATAAAACATGAAAACCAACGAATATTCCCAACAAAAAAAAATGTTTGTTCACTGACACAACATAATCTGAAGTCCAAACGTGGTTCCCACAAACAATTTTCCCCTACAGTAAAATTATAGGCAATTTACGGAAAAGACTTCTTGGTTCACGCCATAATCAAAATTTCAGACACCTATCCTATAAAAGCACGAGCCCAAGCTCCGATGGCTTCAATTCATTTCGTATCCTGTAATTGTAAAGATAGTAGTGAAGCTTCCCATCACCTGGTCCAAATTTCAGTTCCTTCAAGAATGATTCATTTTGCATGACATCCAACGCATTGAAAACATCATAGTCCTTCTTCTTTGCCACAATAAGAGCGTCATTCATCAATTGAAGCAAAGGAGTCTTCATTGAAACATTATAGTAGGAATAAGCTGCCTTCAAATTCGAATAATTCTGATTGCCAAGAATAGAAGAAGGAAGCGTATAAAAACTGCAGAAATCAGTTATGTCATGAGTTTCAGGACTTTCCACTAGATAGCTATCCACAACATCCTCCTTTGGAAGAAGCCAATGCTCCACATCATTCTCATCAAAATCAGGTGCAACAATAAACTGGCTCAGATAGTTTCTCAACAGCCGTGTAACTGCAGGAACATCATGAAGCTCCATCTTTCTGAACCCTGGGGTGACTGTTGACTCTGGTAGCTTGTAAAGTTTGATTGTTCTACTCATTGTCATTCTCGCACCAAGTCTAGAAAATCCAACATCAATAAGCTTCTTCGGATTCAAAGATCTGTGCCAATACTGGCAAGTTGATATAGGGGTAGGAAGAATGACTCCAGCAGTATAAGCTGCTTGCCAAATATTCTCCAAGTGTACCCTCCTTGTCACCTCTTTGATCATGACAGGAGCAAGTCGCTTTGACCTAAGCTTCTTATGCACACATAGGAAATTGATCTCAGCCATGTTAACAACATTATCACGGACCCGAATTCTTGCAGGAACACCAGTAATGAATGCAACCAATTTCTTTGAAGTTTTGACACGGACACCAATGTGCCAGCTTCTGAAATAACCTGGAGGTTGTAGCGCCCAGCGAAGAAACTCCTTTGAATAGTTAAACCTGAACATGTTCTCATCATCCTCAACATAGTTATTTGTAAGAAGGTTATAAACTTCAGTCACCATCTCTTCAGAGTCAATATCACAAGTGATCCATTCATAAGGATTGGGAAGGTTGTACGGTTCTTGTTTAATTTCAGACAAGGGTGTGGAGTCCTCTATTGGGCCTTCAGACAAGCTGGTATTCCCTAAATCCTTGAACTGACCAACAGGCTGGGTTTCCCAAAACTTATGTTTCTTTCCAAGTGAAAGAGATTCTTGAACCTTTCTAGCTAGAGCATCAAGGGCAAGATCACTCTCAGAAGGTGCATTTCCATCAGGATTAGGGTTTGGAGTTTCTTCAGGTGATCCTGAAGATGCATTGCTATCAACCATTTTGAACTATCTTTGAGAAGTCAACCTGAAAGAAAGCATAACTTAGAATTTCTTCGATCATTGAGAATAATACTTTGCTTCTATTTGCCAGAAAGTGAAGCAAAGTATAAATTAAAACTATAAATTAAAACTTAAGATTTTGTCATTAGAAGAGCCTTTACTCAAGTGTGCATGATAAAACCATGACCAGCTTAATTGAGATAGTGGCTATATCTTTGTTTTTCTCTCTCTCTCTTTTTCTTTTTTTCTTTTCTGTATTTTTTAAAATAAACAAGAAGTTTCGCCACATCATTTAATCTCATATTCAATTGTCACACAGCCCTAAAAATTTAACAAAATAACAAGTACAAAAGTAACTTCATCAATTGCAGAACAAGTGAACAATAATCCATAATCATAACAGTACATATAGCTGCCAGAACATGGCAGATAGAGGGGGCGTCAAAATTTTTTGTTGCTAAGTAATCCAATAAATGACAACAATTAAATAACATGGTATGTATTCTGTAAGATAACCATCCTGATTTTCAAAATTATTAAAACGAAAATTAGAAGATGAATTCTTTTATTTCCTTCCACTTGCTTTCAAAGTTGGAAAACAAAAGCAAACCCAGAAACCATAATTGAATAATAAATTAAATTTATATAATATATCTACATATTCCAGTTCCTCGGTATTTAGAAACTCTTAGCACAAAATTCTGTACATTTCAACGAAACGGTTCCATTTGGCTTCCTCAGGGCTAAAATTTCTTTTCAACTAATTCTAAACCAAAAAATAAATAAATCTAAATAACATTCTTTTTTCTCCATCTGATTTCTTTAATTTCTGAGCAAATTAAAATAATAAATCACAGAAAGAAATCTGGCATCACTTAAAAGTATCATGAGCACTTCACATGATCCTAAGAAACCTCAATAATCCATTCCTCTTTCTTTCTTTCTTTTTTTTCCCATGGATTCTCTCAGCAACCAAACGTATGGTTAAGGCAATGCAAATCCATATGCATAATTTTCACGATACAGACATCAAAACGAGCGCGAAAAAAAAATGGAGCTTTTACCTCGAGGAATTTCTCTTGGTTTATGCGATTAAAGCTCAAGATCAGTCTTCCTGATCCGGCTGAAGCTCGATCTAGGGTTTGAGACACAGCAGATAGCAAGCGAGAGATGCTTCGGAAAAATCGAAAGAGAAAAGATTAAAAAAAAGAAAAACGAAAAGGGAAATGGCTGCTGCTTGGTATTCATTGGAAACAGTGGGAATGGAGTTGTAAATTACAATACCAAAGCCGATGGGGCATATTTGTCTTTTAACTACTACTAGAGTGCCACTATTTTAATTTTCGGAAATTTTTTATAATAAAAATTATTAAAAAAATATTATTATTTAATTGTCATTTTAAAATATATTTTTAATTTTTAATAAACGATTAATATAATTTTAAAAATGTTTCTGATTTTTAATTTATTATATAAATTATTTAACTAATATTTTTTAAATATAATATAAATTTTAATATAATATTAAAAATAAAATTAATAGTAAAAAAATATTTAATATTATGTTCAGCTTTAGTTAAAAAAAAAATTTCGAATTTTTTCGTAATAGTTACTATTTCTTGGTCAACAAATATTTATTGGCCTGTGTATACTAAATACTTATATTTTTAGCATAAGTATTTAAAGCCCTTCTAACTAAAACTTTTTAATCATAATAAAGTCGTACCAAATGGGAGTTTGGACTCAATTTTCAGTTATTCAAAACTTTTTTATGTTGTTGCACTTTGACTTTTGAAACGTGTGATAATTTATTTTTTAACTATTAAATTTGCAGCAATTCTTCTTTTTTTTTGGTGAATAATCAATGTGTTAAGCACAAAAAAAATTCTGGAACCAGAGGATTACAAGCATAGCCCTCTCATATAATCGGTAAGAGCAATGTCCAGAAAAGAAAGAGGAAGGTCCTCCATATTACAATCATCAAAATAAAAATGAGAGGATAAATAAAGAGAATCTTTTGCAATTTTGTGAGCGAGGGAATTGGAGAATCTTTGATTCTAATTTATTTGACAATTGAAAAAGACAAATCTAGTTTTTATCTGGAGAAAGCTGTCCCTGATGGACCACCCCTCTGGATCTTTTGAAGAATTAATCTCCTTAGCTGCTATTGCCGAATCAGTAAACCATATGACTTTATTCCATCCCCGAGCCTCAGCTTCCTCCGATGCCACACGGATAGCAAGAATATCTGCCTCTAGGATATAGTCACAAACCATAATCTTGGAAGCAATATGAGCTATGACACCATTTCATCCCTTAGGATAAATCCAATAGCAGATCCTCGTTATCTGAAATCGGCATCAATGTTTAGCTTCAACCAACCCGTTGGGGGGGGCAGCACCCTAATAGGTTATGAGATGGCAGCCTTAACATCAAACCAAGATAGATATGAAAATTCCATAACAAGCAACTCAAAGTGTCTAACAAAAGTTTGAAAATTTGATTCACCCTTATGAATAAGACTATTTCTGTAATCTCAAATGCAGTACCACAAAGTGGACAAGAAAGTACTAACAAACTCATTTTCCAATCCAAAAGTTGTCAAACTTCCCTGTGGAGAAATACACATTTTCAACAGGTCTTGATAGTTTGTGGCCTCCATATAGTCCAGATGGAAACGCCACTGACTTGCAAAAGCAAGAGCACGCACCCCGTGGCATTCCTTGAACAGGTGAAGATAAGTCTCCATCGCTGCTCCGCAGATGGCACATTGATTCTCTCCATGACCAATCCGGTCAGTAATAGCCTCCCTGGAAAGGAGAACACCTGCCAAAATCCTCCAAATAAATAGTTTAAGTCTTTCATGTAATTTCATTTTCCAAAGTTTACTCTAGACATTGGAGTTTTGGGTATTAAGAGTAGCAAAGCTACTTTTAACAGAGAAAACACCATCCACATTGCCTTTCCAAATAATTTTATCTTCAGAGGGAAACAATGGCCAGGGAATATTAGTAATAGCTTTCACCGATTGCTCCATGAAAATTTCCTCCAATTTCTCCTTATTCCATCCATCACTTGCCGAATCCTTTAGATCCACCACTCTTCCCACTTATTGCAGCAATGCTTCTTATTAACTTGAAATTTTGCTTCAATACCATTTATTGTCATTAACAATGCCAACAAAGTAGTTTCGTCTTTCTCTCTCAATATTTCTCTTTCTCTCTTTAAAATGTTTGAAAAATAAAGAAAAATCAAAAAAGAAAAGCATAAGATCTTAGAGAATGAAAAATCTAAAAAAATTATCTTGTAAAAATAATTTTCGAATATGATTTGTGCAAATAAGTAACTATTCATCCAATATTATATTTCTTTCTCTAATTCTTATTAACACGAATCAAACTTGAAAATTGTTTTTACAAGATTATTATTTTTTTCATATGATTTTTCAATCTCTAAAATTCTTTGCTCTCTCCTATTTAAATTTTTCTTTGTCTTTTCAAACTTTTTAGAGAGAGAATGCCAAAGATTAAGCAAACAAGACGAAGCTACATTTGTAGCATTGCATTTAAGATGCATGTGAGAGAGAAAACAATATTATTTAATTATTAATGGTCACAAGAGGTATTATACAAACGTTTAAAGTTAGTAGAAGATATGTCTGTCAATTTTAAAAGTTGAGGGACAAATTATTACACTTCTTAAAATTTAAAGAACAACAGAGTAAATGAACTATTTTTCAAATAAGATTTTCAATTTTATTTATTTTTCTTAAAAAAATTATAATGTAAATTTTGATCAAAATAGATATATGATTGAAAGTTCAAAAAATGATAACTAAATAAATAAAAATAAAAGAAAATAAAATTTCTGACTGTAAAAGGTTAAATATTCAATGTAAATTGAAATAAATAAAAATTAAGAATTTCAATTTAAAAAATAAATAAAAATAGAGGCCTAAACTGAAACCATAATGAAAATTGTGACACTCAGTTGAAAAAATTAAAACTTGACGCACTTAATTAAAATTGAGGGCAAACTAAATGTTCCAAAATTTAGTTAATCCTTAATTTTACATATTATTAAACTGCCTTAAACAATACTTGTTGGTATTATTACCATCATTTTTTAAAAATTTATTGGTATTGTTGCTCTAATTGCTAACTTCCAGTCATTTTTTACTTCATAGCTAAACCATGTTAAGTATGCACAACTACGTTGGTTTTACAAATACAATACTTATAAAAAACAATTAAATGCATCGACGTACCATATTGAAAAAATATACACTTATATGNAGTGAGACTTATATATATGCTAGATTTGTGAATGTTGATCGGTTCAAAACCGATTTATTTTAAAAATAACCAATCCGATCCAATTAGTAATCAGTTTTATTTTTTTTCAATATGATCTGATCCAATCCGATCTATACATTAAATCCAATCCAATCCGATGCAATCAGTAATTGGATTGGATTGGTTTAGCTAATCGGTTTGGCTTCAACTTTTATTTAATTTTTTTAGACTTCTTAAATTTTAATTTTTGAGCTNTACTTTGAATATTTGACATTTTAGCTATTTTTTGTGTAAAAAACTTGTTGGGCTTAAACTTTATTTAATTTTTTTTTTCAAAACTTAACAAATAAATGATTAAAAAAATAAGTTACGCTTATTTAAAAAAGAGAAAATTACACATGGGGTACCCGAACTATAGCGTGTTTTACACTTAGGTACCTGAACTTATTTTGGTTGTAAACAGGTACCTAAACTAACAATTTTGAAGCACATTAGTATTTTTCGTAATTTCCGTAAATTTTTCCCGTTAAAATCACATGCATCACACTTGGGGAGGAGACCCAGGGACAAACCGCGTCTTTTCCTCTCCTTATTCAGCCCTCTTCTTCATCTATTATTTTATTTCTTGTGCCGATTAGAAATGAAAGTATTAGGGCTAAGCAATTCTTCATTGTTTTTTTTTTTTAAAATATATATAACCCTTTTTACCTTTCAAAATTACACCCTTTATATAATTTAACAAAAAAAATTTAAAAAAAGAAACAAAATAAAAACATAATTACAAACAATATAAATCCCGTTTCTCAATTATCATTGTCTTTATCACCGGCGTCGTCCTTAGTCCCTGACGACGAAAGAAGAGATTTAGACGACGAAGAAGAGGAAGATAACAACGATGATATTGAATTTGTACAAAATCCAAAACTCTGAACCCCTTTCCTCTCCACCAGAAAATGCCCCTGCATATCCACATTCTCAACCAAGTTTTCTTCACAAAGAAATTCCTCGCTCAAAACCCTCTCAACTTCCCTATCGAAATCATGAACAAACACATGGGTTTTGGCACCCCCGGCTCTCTTGCTCCTCGCCAGCACTCCCGCCGTGAAAATGGCCAACATCTTTCCCGGTGCCGCCTCGAAATACCCACGCAGACCATCCAGCAGAATCACATCCCAAGGCACTTAATAAATGTGGTTGGGCAAATCGTTAATCCCAAGCTTACAGTTGGAGAACAACAAATTCTGAACTGGCCGGCACTCATCCTAAGCCCGTTCTTTGGCATGGGCGAGAAGCTCTGGGAACTCCTTCACTTTGGTTGTGAACTGCACGTTGTACGCTTCGATTTCGGGATGGGACTGTTCTCAAACTTTGAAATTAGAAACTCACTCTCGTCGAAAAAAACAGAGCGGCCATTGTGGTTGATAGCGTGCCAGAGGAGGGACTCATGGGTGAGACCGAAGATGAGGAAGTTACAGGAAGGAGAGCACCGGCAGAGATTGCCAGAAATTGAGGCGAGCTCGGCGACGGACATATGGGTTGTAGTGGAGTTGGAGATGGAAGAGGAGAGCAGTGAAGTGGAGGCGAGATTTGGATGGTTTGGAAGTGGAGGGGTGGGAATGGTGGAGTTTATGAGAGTGAGAGTGAAAGCTAAGGTGAAGAAGGTTACGAAGAAGATGAGCCATAGATGATGAGAGCCTCCCACTCCGAATCCTCCATTCCCATTCTGCTTGTGGATTGAAGAATGATGGAGAAGAATAGGTAGAGGAAAAGACGCAGTCTGTCCCTGGATTTCCTCCTCACTCGTGATGCACTTGATTTTAACGGAGAAAAATAGTCGGAAATGACGAAAAGTACTAACGTGCTTCAAAATTGTTAGTTCGGATACCTGTTTGTAAGGAAAAAAAGTTTGGATATCTAATTGTAAAACACGATATAGTTCAGGTACTTCATGTGTAATTTTCTCTTTAAAAAATGATTGAGAAGAGAAAGAGCTAGAGAATAGAGATAATCTCATAAACTTTATCTAAAAAATAATTAAGTGTATATAGATTTACAATAAAATAGTGAATATACTAATAAAAACAAATTATATAATAAAAAAAATATTTTTTTAAAAATTAAAAAGTAATCGGTTGAATTGGATCGATTGTATCGATTTTTTATTTTAAAAATAAAACTAAACCGATTTAATGGTCAATTTTGAATTTTCAAAAACGATTCAATCCAATAATACTAAAATAACATATCCAAACAAGTTGAATTGTATTAGATTCGTCGATTTAACCGGTTGATCAATTTTTTTGCATGCAGCTAATATGCATCCAAAAGTTTAAATATATATTTTGGTCAATTTCAACTCTGTCCTATGAAGTCAAATGAGGTTAATCCGGTGGTGACTCTCTCTTATTCATCTTGTGAGACCCAGAATTCAAAACATTCATTTTTTTTAAATATAAATTATTATAACATGTTAAAAACAACAAAGAAAATAACGAAAAGTAATAAAAAAATAACAAGTGGTTTATAAAGAGTGGTTATATTCATGGATTCGAGTCAAATATCCCATTAAATTCGTTTATCAGAACTCAAATTTTTGATATTCTCTCCACCAAACTATTTGAAAGTAATGTTACATGTTTTTATGTTAAATGTAATTAATGTTTACTTGTTTGAAACAATTATGGCGCCGTGTATTATTCTTAAGATTGTGACCTTTTGCCATGCTTCGAGCTTCAAAGTTCAATACTACAGGTTTTTTCCAAGTTTCATAGTAGTTGAAAATATTCAAACTTAAAATTATTATTCAAATAAATTATTAAACTGTTTTTGTATAATTATTTTTTTTAGTGAAACGGACATATATAACGTAAATGTTTATCTCACATACACATATGAGCCCTACACGATGAAATATTCCACATGCATACAAGATAGTCTCCTATGTCTCACTCTAGCTCATTAAAATATTTATCCTCATAAAGACGTGTATGGTACCAAATCTGGAAACATATCATATTAAATATTTAAGGGTATATTATTCAATTGAATTGTAATTCTCTATTTAACACATGTCATGAATAAAAAATGAAACAAACAGAACAAAACTTCTAACTACTTGGCATTATTTGGGCTCGGCCAAGTATGGCAAGCAAAAGTGATGGTAATCACAGGTCTATACATTAGCTAATGATGTTTCTCTTTAAATTGGTAGATGAGCTTTGGATATACATAAATGAGGAATTGTCCCAAGTTAGTTTTTTTTTTCTTTTTCTTTATGCCCTCTTGGATATATTCTCTCAATTATCCAAACGTTCTTTGTTGCATGTTCTGGTTTTGATATTGTTTTTCTGTTTGGATGAAAAAAATAAGTAAACATTGTTTTTTTTTGTTCCTGTTGCATAAGTTATTTCCGAAGCCAAAAAAAGACAAAACGAACTATGGATGCTCTAGTGTTTGACAAAGACAGACTACGGTACAAATACATAGAAGACTCACAAAATTAAGTTAGAATGGAATGGTGGATTGTTCCTTGAATATCGCTCCTCCATGCAACCAATAACATTATTTTCTAAAATAATAATGTCACCATCCAAT
Organism: Ochetophila trinervis; assembly: GCA_003254975.1. NCBI lineage: Eukaryota > Viridiplantae > Streptophyta > Magnoliopsida > Rosales > Rhamnaceae > Ochetophila > Ochetophila trinervis. The sequence continues at coordinate 2,617 of QANX01002112.1, read as the reverse complement.
CAAAGCACTACAAATCTTTTTCTTTTATTTCCCTTATCTAAAAATAAAGTAAAATAAAAGTAATGTACCTAATTGGTTCCATGTCATTAGGATATGGATGGCTATACCAGTACAGTGTGCTCCACTAGCATGTCAAATTGTCAATGCTAATTTATCCTGCATTTTTTTCTTCTTCTTGATTTGAAAAAAAAATTATTTACTTGTACTATGAACAGGCATGTATTTCTTTCTTTCTCTTGAAATTGACCTTTGTATCTTTTAGGTGACCATTTGGCCCACTACTTTTTGTGTCATTTTTTGAATTGGAGGTGTGATTGTGAATACTTACTTTGTGCAATACCTTGTAGAAAAATGTCGTTGAGTTTACGTGTTAGCTTCTATGTCATAATTTAAACTCGTCAAAAGCAAGGCATTGATTTCTTATTACAAGGAATACCTGAAAAAAATAAAAATAAGGAATGATTGAGTATTTAAGATGATATGCCATCCATCTAATATACTCACATTTCATTTTATTTTTAATATTGAACCATAATTCAGAATTATTATTTTAATAAATTTGAATTTATAAAAGTTAAACTAAAATTAAGTTATATATTTTAATATTTAGAATATGGGATTCCAACAAAAGATTGACTGTGAAAGAAAAAGGGCAAAGTATAAGATTGTCTCTTACAAAACGATGAGAAATTTATTTATCTGTTTATTTATTGAAATTGGGAGATTTTATGTTTTATGAGTGTATTTTTAGTGCATAACATGCATTTTTTTTATTACTTTGTTTTATCAATAGTACGTTACATGCATCTTAAAAAACAATTTTCAGGAATATGGGATTCCATTTTGTCTTTGCAATCCTTTTAGATAAGACATACCCTAATAATTGTTATCATTGTTTACATATATAATTACACATGATAAGTTGGTTAAATTATCCTCTACACATCTATCATATATTAATCGCACATATATTTTATTTAAGTAGAGCGAGGTGTCTTAAAGGATATGAAATTTAATTTAAAATTCTTATTGCAGTCAAAATTTCGAGACTATAAAATAAAAACTAATAAAATGAATTTATATGGGATTTTTGTATTAAGTTTCAATGAAAATATTTAGGGCACGTTAGGTATACATAATGGTTATTCCTAATAGAATTTGAATACTTATTCATAGGAATTAAAAATGAAAAAATAAATAATTATTCTTATTAATATATTTGGTTATTATATTGAATTATATTTAGTGTTTAGTTTTTATAATTTCTTTTTTCAAAAATATCAAATTTAGTAAAATTAATTAAAAGTCAAATTTTATAATTATTTATGTATTTTTAGTATAACATAATTAAATATAGATTTACATATATTTTAAATATGTTAAAAATATTTACCATTGAAATGAAGAAATTCCAATTTTGAATCTTTTTAAAAGAATAACTTTACTTTAAAATAGAAGAATAAGTATTCCTGTTGAATATATATCGCTGATATTGAAAATGTACTAAATATATAAGTAATTAATCATATGGAATAGCAATTGTTTTTTTTGGTAATAACTATATTATACCATGAACGGAAAATTTTATTATTAAAAATATTATTAAATTATTAAAAATGTAATAATAAATATAAATATAAAAATGCAAAATTATAGCATAGGCATTTTTATGAAAAAAAATAAATAAAGGTAAATCCATTATAAATGTGATAATTGATATAACAAATTTATATTTAGCTTATTAATTAGGTTAGCGATAAAATTTAGCTGTATAGCGGTTGTTTTTGGACAAAAAAAAGATGAACAACAAATTATTGAAGATAATATTAAAATAATGATTAGAACAGTAAATTTATCTAAAATAGTTTACGAACTAAAAATTTTCAAGATTTATAACAATCTTCTTATATGGCTTTTCATCTTTATTAAAATCATTAAGTTTGTGATAATAAAAAATTTTACTGATCACATCTGCCAACAAATATATAATTGTCATTAAACAAAGAGAGCAGCAAAATGTAAAAATTAAAATGAAATTAAAAAGTTAATTGCCAACTAAATATTTGTCATCGACCATTATTCTAGTAATGTCACCAAAATCACAAAAATTAAAACTATATTTGAAATTGTCATTGGTTCATTCACCTCGCAAATAGAAATTGACCACTGAAAATCAATCCTATATAAAATGTTTAGTTGTTCTGTATTCACCACCATTATTTTTAAGAGATAACTGGCTTATGTCATAGACTTTTTTTTTCCTTCACAATTTTGATAAACTTCCTCACAAATGATCATTTTACATAAGCATTAATTTTTATTTTTTATAAGAATTTATAACAAAATAAGTGAACAAGTTCATACATTGTTAAGATATAAAATAAAAAATGATAACACAATTATCTGTTCATCTTGCAAANTGTTCATCTTGCAAAACCATCTCAAGGCTGTTAATTTCGCCATGCTCATTATTACCAGAGGTTATCCACAACCTGACAACCATACATCTAATCTTTCAGTATTGCTTAAGAGGAGGTATATTACAAATAAATACTACGTTTCCAGCCATATTCATATGTGTTTACAATTAAATAATTATCAATATAAGTATAAAATT
>QANX01002108.1:3464-20806 GCA_003254975.1 Ochetophila trinervis | reverse complement strand
TTTTACTTCGTTCCCTAGGTCCTAGTTGCAGGTTCCCGTGGACTACCATCGGCATTTCGCATCGGCATCGCATCCGCTTATCGCATCTGTTTATTACTTCTTCTTATGTATTAGACTCTGATCTTATTCTGTTCATGTTGGATTTGTATTATTTATATTTTTGTCTATCACTCTTAGTGGCTCTGTCATTTCCACCTACTTCATATATTGTTTCTTATTTATTCATTATGACTCGTTGATTTATTGTGGTGCTTATTTTATCTACTTTTCGTTCATATCTTATTTACTATTCGTCCCATTATTGTTTACTTGTTTATTTGATTATTACTCCTTTCGGAGGAGGATTCTGTCGGTTGCCCCGAGGGGTTCTGGTGGAATCTTCCTCAGGAGGGGCCTCTCCGGTTATTCTGGAGGGATTTCCGGGGCGGGTCCTGTCATCCATACTTCATAGCCCATAATCGGTTGTGGTAAAGAGGTGGTCCATAATTGATAAATGTCGTAATGGTTGATCTGCCTTAACAACTCTAGTAGTGCAGGGCTAAGTTATAATGAGCCGGCATCATCAAATTCAGCATCAGCCTATGCCGACTGGGCCTATTTTGGTGTAGGCCTTTGGGACCTATGTGAGTCACTTGATCCGGTTGCAACCACCTGTTTTTGCTTTGTTAATTTTCTCTTCCCATATTCCTAGAACCAAAATAAATTACATGTTAGTATCACAAAAAAAAAAATCTATGAAAACACTTTTCAATTTTATGTATCATATTATATACCTCATTAGATGGCAGATTAACAAGTTGTCGAGGCGACGCCACAAATGACTCTTCTTCCTCCCTAACATATACCATGCCAAAGGGGGGAACAAGTAACAACGTAGCCACATCAATTACTAAATCCACAGAGACTCTAACATTCTTTGTTCCTAATTCTACACCATGAAAAAATTGCACTACCAGCTGTCAAAGTGCCAGTTGCTACAATGTTATCTCTTGTCCCTTCTGCAAGTTCACATAGAATGTCCTGAATTTCAAACATATGTTAGAAAATGCCAAACAATTATAATAATAAATATTACAAATATATAGTAAGAATTTAATAATGGTACATGTACCTCATGTTGTACAAATCTAGGATCATTTGGGGATCTGCTGATGTAGGGGGAACAAGTTGAGTTCCCAAATGAGTAACATCATTGACCCTAGCAGTGCCTGAATTTTCCGAATGACTTGCTCCATGTGTAGGTGTCTGCAATGGTAGGTCAAGCCTGCATGCGGCAGCGAGATCACATACATCATCCATTACCCCTTTCTTCCTGACAACATCAAACAGACTACACAAAACCTGCTCCAATTTTTCTATCCTCGCATTTTGGGTCTGGATCTTTGCATCTACATCGGCTTCGTTCTTATTTTTTTTGTACTTCACCACAGTTATTTGAAATAATTCTTGACCGTGAACAATTTTTCCTTTCCTCGAAGCTAACCAAGATACTCCTCGGACCTGAGGGCTTGTGTAAGTACATCATTTGGAGGAGAGAAATCAAGAATGCCTTGAGTGACATTCTTCTTCAGAGCATTCTACAAAAAAAGTGAGTTGGAAAAAATTCTAGCATGAACATTATAAAATATAACATATGACCACTAATTTGGGGTTTAAAACTCACAATGTTTTCAACAACGGACTCAACTTTCAGGCTGTCTACCCATCCATCTTTCTTTGTTCTTGCACATATCCAAAGCTCTTCGCGCTCGATCTGTTCGGCGGTGCCTCTTTCAGCTTGCTGTAAATTTAGACATATTTCTAAATATGACCAATTTTTTATTAAAAAACTTAATCTTAATATATACATATAAATAGTACATACCAAGCCTCCCTTTAACCGGGGATATCCCTTACTGCCAAGTCGATAGGGATATTTGTTCCCTTGTTTTTTTCAGATCGATCCACACTTAAGTTCTGTAAATATTGAAATCATATATTTAATACTTAATTAATGTTGTATAAAGTATTTGACACATGGATAATTAAAACATATATGCAAAACAATATATTGATTTTACCTTGAAATCTTCACTAAGCCTTTGGTTGATAAATGTATTCCACTGTTCTTGGGGGATGAAGTTGTACTTGTGAGTAGGTGGGTACTTGAAGAGATCGGGTGTTGCCAAGTATGAGCTCACATACTTCTCAAACAACTAATGCTTAAACCTCTTCCATTTCCCAAAACAAACTTTAAGAGTCTGGTCTCTTAGATAGTCATCATTGGCAGAATAACTCTATAATAATATCAATGTTAGTATTTAATAAATAACAAAGTAATGTATTTCTGGTTTAGGTTATATATTCCATGGAATACCTTTATTGCTACCCATAGGTTACTTTTCAATGCATGAGACATGTCGTTCCAGCTTTTAATAGAAATCGATTTCGTGGAACAAGTGAGTGAGCCCTCTAAGTTGTTCATCCTCACAGCGGCCTTGTTTAGGGGATCTCCATATTCATTGTATTGTAGCTGCAACTGATTTGCATCGCTTGCAGCCATTTTTCTAAAATCTTCTAACGCTGTAGGTTCATGACCTTTCTACTTAGGAATTGGAAAACTTGGACTGGCATCATCATCGGAGGATGAAGGCTCATCAAGAGAAAGAACAATATCTTCGTGTGGATCCATTAATCTGTAACACACAACACAATCACAAAAACAAATTAATAAATGACTACTAACTTTAACTAAGTTTAATTAATTTGTGTACATTTCAAAAGACCCTAATGACACTAATGTGCATGCATTGTTAAACGATCATAATTTCAATGCATTGTCTGTTTCTTATATTTTTGAATGGTCATAATGCATCAACTATTGTTTATATTTTTGAATGGTCCTAATGTCTCGCCTAAAGAGAATATAGGTTTTCCTATATATATTATCAAAGGCATAGTATGAACATAAAAATTATATGTTGAATTATAAAAACATAAAAGAATGCATATCACATATCCGCATCTAAAAAATAAAAAATTGAATTTTAGGCACATGAGAACTAAGTCATGCTACATTGAAAAAAGAAAGTCATGCCCCATTGAAACAACAATAAATGTATAGATTAGACTTAAATGTATTGATTATACATAAGCCAACACTAAAGTCATGCCATATTGAAACAACAATAAATGTATACATATTTCTAAATTTACAATGTTCTCATGTCCAAATAGAGTATACATAAATGTATAGATTATACCCTAGCCAACACCCAAGTTGTGAATTTTTAACCCCTTAAAAACATAGTCATGCCTAAGTTAAAAACAACAATTAATGTATAGATTGAACACTTTGACCGACACCTATCATTACGAATAATAATACTCATAAGTTCACACCTATCATTACTAATAATAATGCTAACATAAATGTATAAAAACAACAATAAAAACAAGCATTACTAATAATAATCACCATTATTTTAACCTAATTTCTTCATTTCAAATGCATTTCTTATATATATAAAATAATAATGATGCTATTACAAACATCTTTTTTCTAAATAAACATTATAAAATAACTCACATTGAAGAGTAAGGCTTGGCGAAGGTGTGTTGGAAGAAAAATACTTGTGTCCGGCAGTGGCGTGTAGGAAGAAATACCCGAGGGGCTCGGTGACAACGCCAAGAAAGTGAAATCGCTATGGGTCCTTTAGGTTGGTGGAAGAAGAAAACGATGAGTGGAAAATTTTGCTTGCCGTTGTCGTTTATGAGTTTGAGAGGAAGACAAATGAAAAATTTGGGTTGCCGGCATTGATGAGTTTGAAAGGATGTAAATGGAAAAAAATTGAAAATGCCAGTGTATTTTCAGGTTTGAGAGGGGGTGGGTGGGGTAGTGGGGGAAAGAGTGGAAAAATAAATTTGGGTTGGTGGGAATTAATCCCAACATTAATTTCGAGATAAAGAGATGCATCGCGTCACTAAAAGACTTTTAGCGACGCAATGTGTCGCCAATTCTGGGGGCTTTTGGCAGATCCTTTACCAATTAATTGCTAGTATATAAATATATAAATATATATCATATAAAATTTTAATTACTAAATTTAATGATAGAAAAAATATATGCTAGCAATTGAGTTTTAAAATTTATATACTAGCAATTAATAAATATAAATGTATATCATATAAACATTAATTGCTAAGTTTATATGATAGAAAATTTATATATTAAAATTATAAATATATATCATATAAAATTTTAATTGCTAAATTTATATGATATAAAATATATATGCTAGAAATTGAGTTTTAAAATTTATATACTAGCAATTAAAATTATAAATATATGTCATATAAAATATATAAATATATTTATTTTAATGTAAATATAGAAATTGAATAATTCATATCCATATCACTTCACAATCATCACAAACATAAACTTTTTCAGAGTCTTCGTCACTATTAACATCAATGTCATCCACACAAAGAAGACGATCGGCAAACGAGTTATGATCCTTCGTAGATTGAACTTTGCTAGTCTCTAGCATAAAAGAACTAAAAACATACTCCTATAAAGCCAAATACCTTGATGAGGTTGCCTCAAAGATTGCATAATCATATTAATTCAAAAGTAATTTCCAAGTGATCGTGCATCTCAACACCTTATCTTCAATTCAACATAATTATCACTTTCAAGTGTGTGTGTGAAAATCAAATAATATATTCTATGTCATGCACTTGAATAAATCTACATCAAATAGAGTTTGAAAATAAATCTATGAACTACCATATGCTTAACATAATTAAATAGCTCTCCACTAATGTAGATCAATGCATTACCTTGAATCAATAGGACTTTATAGGCTAGTAATGTAAAGTCTAAATGGTAATGGTTTAGAAGAAAGAGAAGGATAGGAAAATAAATATTCAAAGAAAGAAACTTATGAATAATATGCTTATAAATCGTTTGTTTTCTTCTTTCAAAGGTGTACTTTATTTCTTCCCTTCCTTCAAACTTCACAAAACAACTTTCTTTTTGACAACATTTTTATTTTCTTTTTCTTTTGTTTCTTTTTCAACTCCTTCTTCACCTTTGGTGAATATATTTTTTTTCTTTTCCTTTCAACCCCCAAATTGTTCTTTTTCATACCTTGCTTGAACTTCTTTTTCAACATCAAAGATACATAATAGCCATATTTTCGTTAACATCAACCACCCCCAAATTATCTTCTACTTCACTCCACCAAATACAAATTTATAAGCATATATCCAATTTTAACATAAGCTCTCTTTGATAAATGTGTATAAGGTAGCAAAAATATATTAGGGCATAAAAGGTAAGTCAATGTGGCTTAATGAATAAAAAGGCTCTAATATGCAATCAATTATGCATCTTAAAAATGGCTCAAATAAGGTACTAACGAATAAATATTTCAAAGGTAGACTAGAAAGGCTCAATCTCAAAACAAAGATGGCCTAAATCATATTCAAAGTAATACATATCTCTAGGATTTCGCCTCAAGCAATAATTATGCAAGTTCTAGAGTTCACAAAAATAATCACTCTAAATTAATGCAAACCTTCCACCACCTAAGAATCAATTTATTCACAATCATATTCTTATCATAGGCTCATCAAAATATGCTGAAAAACACTAAAAACAAAACATTCAGCAACAAAAACAGCATTTTTTTTAAATATTAAACTAAAAACTAAAAAAATTTAAAAACTAAAGAAAAAACTTCAAACAAAGAGAACCCACCCCCAACTTTAAGATGAACATAGTCCTCGATGTTCAAAACAAAGAAAATAGACAAACTAAAAAATAAGGGTTAAGAAAGCTCCCCCATTTGATGAAATTGCAAATTTTAGGCTCATAAAGCTCCCTTGACCGATCACACCCTTTATGCTTCTCCTTTGATTTTCTCTTCTTTGACACCTAAAAACACAAAACAAAAACAACTAAAAAGAAATTATAATTATAATTTAAAATACCGTTAAACTATGGGTTGCCTCCCAAAAAACGCTTGTTTCAAGTCTTTAGCTTGACTTTCTTTTAATTTCAACTAGGATCATATATAAGGATGTTGTCATCTTCATAGTATTTTCCAAGCTTTGGGTATGGTAGTTGTGCATTATCTTGGAATTCTTGAACGCTTTTGACATCTAGAACCAAGTCAGTCTCGTTTTGAATAAAAATTCTGAATGCAACGACGAATTGAGCTCCTATAGGTATAATCATGCTTGGATTAGCTTCTATTGAAGTCAACTTGACTTCAATTCCTAGTTGGAAACTTGGCTGCTTTAATGAACAACCTTCACGTTGTGCGGCCATGATCTTATTCTCCTTTAGTTTTGCTAACTTTTGGCTTGTTTGAGTACTTGATGTATCCTTTTGATGATCCTCAAGCCTTTTATCTTCATTTAATGGCTCTTGAAAATTTATCAATTCCTCAACTTGTTGACTAGAGTTAATTTCCACACTATTTGGCTAGTCTTCTTGAGTTCTATGTAAGAATGCTACCTCTAGTTGCTCTATGGAATTTGCAATGTTTTTAAACATAGCAGATAGCTCATGATGAAATTCCTCAATATGTGCACTGGATTTAGCACAAGACTCTTGAATTCTCTCCTCACCTTCTGATTGTGACTTTCCATGTTGCTGCATAATTTTTGAAGGATCAAGTCATGCATATTCTGGTTGATTGTACCATGCCAAGTCATTTGAGTTCGGAGGAGAGTTGGATTGCCATGAGAAATTCTCATATGAGTCTTCAAGGTAAGAAGAATTTCTCACTTGACAATCAAAACTTGAATGATTACCTCCACATAATTAGCATATAACATCTTGGACTCCATAATTCCCAATTTCATTCCAATAAGATTGATACCTATAATCTTGAAATTGCATAATAAACTTTTAATTTTGAGATTGCATCCTTCTCAAAAATTTTTTTTTCAAAGTTAACTATGAGTTGGCAAACTCATAAAACAAAAACAAAACACAAAAACTAGAAAAACAGAAAATTAAACTAAAAAAATAAAAATCCAGCAACTAAAAATTTAATAAAACAAACTAAATAACTTAAAAGTATTAAAACTAACAGAAAACTAAATTAAAATCAAAGCAAACACAAAACAAAAGCAAAATTAAATAAAAAACAGCAACTAAAATAAATGAAAACAGTAAGCAAAACAAATTGAAACAGTAAGCAAAAGTGCAATATTTTTTTTTTGAAAAATAAAACTAAAGATTAAACAAACAATACAAAAATCAAAAGTAGGAAATTAAAACCCTAAAACTGAAGCAAAACAGCAAAATATTTTATTTTTTATTTTTTATAAAACTGAAAACACTAAAACCCTAAACACAAAAATAAAAAAATTATCGCCTTTAATTTCCTCCTTCAAATCGAATTGGATTGCTTTGGATCCAAGAAAGCTCTCCAATTGTTGTTCTTTTTTGGCTAAAACCGAACCAAAACACAAAAACAAAAATAAAAACAGAAATTAAATTAAAACAGTAATTTAATCAACAATAAATTCAAAATCAAAACTAGAAATAATTATTCCCCAGCAACGGCGCCAAAAACTTGTTGTGGTATATTTTAGATTAACTCGCAAGTGCACGAATCAACAAGTAATAAAAGTGGATTTATTTTAAAAAGAAAACCGATATCGATTCCACGACGAATAACGTCTCTAGTATTGAAATTAAATAAATTGTAAATTAAACCTTGAAAGTAAAAGAGTGTTTGATTGATTGTTGTTGTGTAACCAAGCATGAATTAATATGAAAGCAGTAATAAAAGAAAAAAGCAAGGCAGCAAGTAGTTTATCAAGATTTTAAGAAAACAAGGATTATGACTTCACCACTATTACTTCTATTTAGCCCTAATGCATTATAGATTCATATGTTAACCCCTCTTTAACCACATATGACTAGAAGTTGATTTCTCAATGCATTCTAATTTAGCAAGCACAACGTATTTAATTATCTCTAATCTAAATACGGAAATTTAAGCCGTAAGACATGCAAACCTAATAAATCATGTTAAAGTTGTCACTAAAGCATGCAATATTTCTATAACCATGTATTTTATTGCCCATCCATACAATATCCCTTATTTCAAAGCCAATATAAATACTTAATCAATCCACCTTTTCATGGAAGCATTAAGAACTACAATAAAATATTAACCTTAAATATGGATCAAACTTAAATATGCATTAAACACTAAATATTTGTAATAGGGTTACATCATAATCCTCATAGAAAAATTAGTTACACATCATCCCTAAATTATCCATCAAATAAATAAGAGATAACATAGTTTAAATAGCAAAGAAAAGAAGAGTAAAGAAGTCAAATCCAAAGTTGATGGCTGCTGGATTCAGTTCTTCAATCTTCTCCTCTTGACTCGTCCAAACTATGATCCAAGTCACAAGGTTGACTCCTCCAATGGCTGGCTGAATTTCCCTTGCACTAGGCTTTGTGTATCACAATCTTACTATGAAATAACACTCAGAACTGAATATAAAACCTTAAATAAAGCTGTTGTTTTGCTATAAGAATAGAGAGAATAAGAACAAGGTGTGGGGCTAGAGAGGGAGGGAATGTTGCCGTGAGAATGGTAATGTGAATTGTGTGAAAAACGTCCAGCCTTGAGGGCTGGTGGTGAATGGTGTGTTTTCCCTTCAGCAATGCATGGTATTTATAGGGAATGTTTATGAGCAGTTTAACCCTAAAACCCTTCTAAAACCTAGAGAATTTAGGAGATAATATGTAAACTCAATCTCCAACTCCTATTTTCCCTAGTATGGCCTGCCACCTCAAGGATTTTAAAGTAAATTGTGTCTAATGTTCACACTAATGATAAGAAAACATTCCTAATCTCTTTAGGAATCCAATTAATATGCAACTCTAATTCCTTTTAGTCTAGATATTATTCCAATTAACATAATTAGAATAATCTGAACTTCCATGTGGCATATGATGTGGCAAATTTAGTACACATGGCTGAAGTGTGGTACATGGCAGTCCAATCATCAAAAGCATCCAAGTAAGCCAAAATACTTTCCTTTTATATCTTCCTTGACCACTAGGAAGATTCCAAGTACCCTTTTGGATGACCAAATGGACTCCGAATTTATTGATTCTGGTTTCAAAAGTCATTTCTATGTTTCATATTTCCAGGCACATCTTGTTTGCACAATTTGGACACTGGGAAGACACTCAAATTCTAATTCTCTCGAGATGGTGTAAATCTGCTACAACTGTTGGAAATATTGATTTTGTAAATCAAACTAGCACTGATTGGCCAAACTATTTGCAATGAAAATTTGTAGCATTAAATCCTATTGAATCAGGAATCATTTGAAACTAGAGTTGTACAAAACCTCAAAGTGTGGCTCCAGATATGATTTTCTCAGTAAAGTTTGCGCAGAAATACAGTAATTCCAGCATTTGTCATTCTTTTACTAAAAATAGAAAAATACAGTAATGAAGTATTTTTCATGAACAATTAACCATAAACCAGATTAAATTTGACAGGACCCATCCCACCAGGGTCCTGCTTGCGTGACCTAATGTTGCCACTAAGCCACAAGCAGTCGATAAAATCCGTTACACTACTATTCCAAAGCCGACGAAACCAACAGACTAAAAGAATTCTCTACTGCCGGAAATTTTATTAGAAATTTCGACAGCAATTCGACTGTTTTCTAACACTCCCCAAAATGCTAAAAGTCATAACCTGCAGGGAAAAACATTTCTAAACAAAATTTATTCTACCAGCACGCCTTTCCCACACAAATAAACCACATTTCAGTACACAACCCAACACTTAAACAAATATATTGTCTAAGTACGGTGTAGCTGGACTCAGTCTAAAACTGAGCTGCCTACATACCCTTTCTACAAGGGATCAAGCTACCTGTAGTTCCGATTGCATATTTACGCTAAATATGCCATACCTGATACATTTACAATAATCACATCAATACTCAAAATTCCTTTATATATCCTTGCCTTTCACATTTCATTTACCATTAACCTTTCCAAACAATTTAACACAATAATACTTACAGCTTGGCGGCATGATTCCTCGCCCAAGCTAGCAACACCCTGCTTGGCGGCATAATCCCTCGCCCAAGCAGTTCTCAATCCACACAACCATATCCATTATTTATTCCCGAGAACCATAACATAACACATACATGTCACGTACCGACATATAAATTACACACAACAATTCCACATACACGTATTTAATTCACAGACCAATTATATAATGTATATATATTCCAAAACCGTTATTAATAATCCCGAAATTCAACCACACAATCAATCCTATAATTTCAGCACACCAATTTATTCCACAGCAAACACCAAAACATCACCACACATATTTATATCACCAATTAACAACAATTTCTATTTTAACAATTATTAACATCACAGTTCAAACCGGGTAAATTTCAATACTCAGTTATAATATTCGAATTTTATGCCAACACGAAGCTTGAAAGGAGTAGATCACAACCGTATTTTTACCTCGTCCAACCGCCGCCGGTGGTGGCCGGAAAATGGTCGGGAAGCGGCAGCCGAGTATTCGTAATTCGCATCGCTTAATCGACTGAGATTTAGGATGAACGGGTGCCAGAATTAGCTTCGGGAGGTCCAAAAGAGGGGGAAAGGACCGGTTTCATCGCCGAAAACCGCCGAGATCCGGCGACCGGAGGAGAGATGGCCCTCGCCGGATCCGTCGTCGATTCCGGCAATCCGCGGCGTTTCACGGCCAGCCAAGGGTGGGGAAAGAAAGAGGAGGTCCCGGTGAACCTTTCCCGGGCAGTGGGTCGGCTTGACTCCGCCGGAATCCGGCGAATCGCGAAAGTGCAGCTAACTGAATTTCTCGCTTTTCCCGGTGATCTGGACCCCATCACGGCAAACCACCTGTGCCAAAGGAGAGAGGGGGTCGGCGGCGTTGTTTCCCGGGTGATTTCCGGCCTGATCTGGCTGGAAATTGACCGTGATCGGCGAAACCGGCGGTCGGAAGCTATGCGAAGGGGGGGCTGGCCGCGTGCGTGTGCTGTCCTCCTTCCAGATCTTTCCAACTAAAACACATAAAGGCAGGGGCAAAATATTAATTTTTGCCCTGCCACAACAAATTACCAAAATGCCCTTCATGTTATTTCAGCCATAACTTCTNTTCCCTCTTTGATCTTCTTAGCTCGAGAACGCGTCACTGGTCCACTTGGCAACGTAATGTCCTTATCACGAACATCCATTCTAGAAGAACGCTCTATGCAACGGTACCACGGTCAATACCATAGCACACTCACACAAAAAGTCAACCCCGAGCCCTTCCTTGGTCAAACTTTGTCAACTCAGTCAACTTTGAGAAATTTTTCAATATTTTTTCCTGGGATGGGGTGTTACATAAAGTCTTTTTTTTATTCTTTATAAATTTCCCTGCCAGAGCTGCTTTTCAATTCTAGTAGGCATCATTTCTGATTAATCATCATCATCAATCTCAATGATAATATTTTGTCGAGTAGTCTTTAGACCAAACGACTGAGTAGTCTCCAAACCAATACTACACACTCAACTGAGTAGTGTCTAAGTCTAAGTAGGGCCATCATCAATAATAAATAGGGCTGAACAGTCTCCAATCTTGTATCACAGGTTTGACCGATGACTATTTTAGTCCAAATAGGGCCACAATCATGTGCATACTCAATCACCAAAGCATTACTAACTTAATACATAATCATATCCACGTCTTATCATCCAAACCATTTCTCAACATACCCTCAATCTCATATTCATCTCATAATATCATTATCATCACCTCGTTTTATCATTGATTCAATGAACCATAATAGAGGAAATGAATTCTAAGATGTTATTTTAATAAAATATTTTCAATACTTCATTTCCAATGTTCATTTGGCAAATATCTTATAAAACCATGTTTCCCTCAAAATCTAAAAACTTTCCCAACTTGATCATAAAATCAACAAACCATCAGTCCAATTTCAATAGCTCTAGCTTATCAACATATATGCATACATATGGATAGAGAAATAATCATGAGTTCCATGAAATTAAATTTCAGTTTCATGGGCAAACTAGTATCTATATACTTTGATGTCAAAAGAGCTCATAAGTACTTCCACATGAACATGTGCTATTCCCACCATTTGCAAATCATAACATCTCAATAACAAGAATAGTCATAAATAAATAAATCATTGGTTGATAAGATGACTATTTATGGAACCAAAAATATCTATTATTTTAATTAAATAAAATTATTAATATTTAATTAGTTTCTAAAGTTTTCTTAAAAGCAAGGCATACAAATTGAAGTGCATAAGTCTTCTAAAATATTTTAAATCTCTTATAATGTATCTCAATATCTTGGAAAAAGGTAATAAACTATTTACTCCATGATCAAAAACCATAAATATATATTTACCCCAAATTAAAAACAATGTATCTTAACTATGCCAAACATAAACAAAGTACTTTGTCTACAATCCCAAAAAGAGTGACCAAATTCGTATTTTGAAATTAAAAAATTCATACTTTACAACCTCCAAACACAATTAAAAAATCATCAAAACTTATTTTAACCCCTTTTAAGACCATGGTTTATACATGTATTAAATCCATGAAAACATATAAGCAAATCCAATAAAATCCAGATTATTCTTACTAACACACCAGTTATACACATATAAACAAAAAAACAACTTTTATTTAACCTATCAAAGTAGCAGTTTCAATTCTAAAGTAAAATACTCACAAAGAAACCTTCCAACAGCTTGAAATAATCAAAATCATTAACGAATAAAACCAACAATACAAAGCTCCAAAAAATTAATTAGCAAGAAGATATAGCGAAGAATTCCTATTTGCTCATATGTTATCTCGGCTTCAACCATAAACAACAGAAATAATAAGAAAAAATTAAATGTACCAAAAATAATACATGAAAGTAAACAAAACCAGCTGCTACCTCAACAAGAAAGAATGGTTTTAGCAAAAACATCAAAAAGCCAAAGAAAAGCCAACTTTACCCAAAAGCTAGCTTTAATGGTTATACTCCAACCTCCACTCTGATCTTACATGCAAGCTTAAAATGTTATCATAGAAGCTTAAAGAAACAATGAAACAACAACGTTAGAGGTTACCGGTGACCCAAAAATATGTTTTTTGGTGGGTATGGGTTTCGGTCAAAAAGAGAAATATTTGATAAAGAAAATAGTTTTTAGTAAAAATCTAAAGCTAGCCATAAATTCATCTCACCAAGATCTTTAAGGAAACACCTTTGCATGTGAGATTTGGTGAGGAAAATCAAAGTCAAAATCTCAGAGAGGAGATGGCTGAGGTTCGGCCATAAAGTCTCCCCTTGGGATTGCCAAGGTGAAGAGTTAAAATGTTAATTTTTAATCAAAAAATGCCTTTAAAATTCTTTTGAACGACAGTTTGGCATATATTAAATGTAAATACCAATTTGTCCATTATTTCAAATTAAAACTTTGATACTTACTTCTTACAAAGATATAGAAAATACTTCAATAAATATGGCATTTCTAATTTGGTAAACAAAGCACCAAAAGGATAAATAAATATTTCTTTAATTATAAAATTTATACTTTAGGAAATTAAATTACCAAAATAAATATAAAATTGGGTGTCACACTTTAAAATTCGGAGTGATACAAAGTCATTGTTACCAATCATATAAATTGACCCTACTTAGAGTTACTATAGGTTTTTAGAACTTTGAATCAATTGATTTCAAAATCATAGGCTTGGTTACAATCTCATATTTCAAGTAAAAGCTCAACTTCAATTACTTCAAATCCAAAGCTAAACCATAAGATCATCAAAAGAGTGTATGAGTTATCTCTTATATATCCTCAGGAACATCAAAGTTGTAAAATAGCCTAAAAGGTCTTAGAAAACCTATGAGTTCTCAATTGGCCCAACACCTATTCTAAATGAAGAAGCATATCCAAGGCAGCCTTGAACAATAACCAAGAAGGAGAAATTAGAATAATGTCTATCAATTTACACTACTTCATAAAATTTCACAAGTACAAGCAAAGGAGCTTGGATACTCGACCTTGGATGTTCAAATAATATGTCTCATGATCAAAGTTTGTTCATAAAGCTGGATGATACAACTACATAAAAAATCAAAGCTCTAAACATAAATTTCACGATAGCGTATTTGAAATATCCTAATAAAATCAAAACAAGGTACTTTCTTATAAACCAAGTTCTATATGTGAAAAGGACACACTTTAAAATTCTTTGTTAATGCTTGCAAAATTAAGAACAATGATAAAAATGTAGTCTTCATTGTGTTAATGAGTGGAAATAGACTAATAGTCTTGTTGTTAATTTATGAAACAAAGGCCAAACAGTATTGCGAGTACAAGAAACAAATTTAGTTATGGCATTAGACATTTGGACACTATAATCTTGCAGCACTGAAAAATATGTATAACAACATTATACAACACTATATGTGAATCATCTCCGCACGAAAAACAAAGATGGTCATCATTTCCATATGCAAAGTCCAATAACTCTAAAGACAAACTTCAACTGATACAGCTAGATATTTCCGAACCAACAAGTGATGAATCTCAAAGAGGTAAGAGATACTTCTGTTAATACCCAATTTTTGATGCAAAAAGCCCAATAGGCCCAAATTCATATTTTCACTTAAATAAATTATTTTTATCGACAAAAAGTCAAAGATATTCACAAGTTGCTCATGTAGCTTTTAGTTGGAGATTGTTTTCTCTACCATAAACATTGTGATATATGTTTAATTTAGCTTATTTTATTAGAAAGTGACCCACTTGGAAGTTTCTAACTTGCAATGAAGAATAATCTAAATGAAACTCATAAGTGGTATTTTTCCTATAGTATTAAAAGGCTAAATTAAGGCTGCATACTAAGCCCACATATTTTCCATGGTAGGTTAAGACCTTGAGACAATTGTGTTTATTCTATCTAGTTTACTCAATGTTTGAGCCCATCAGCTTGTACTTAGCCCACTCTTAGAGCACAAATTATCAAACCCATGCTTACTTGGTTTTTTGTAGAAAATAATAATATATGTATATTTATTCTCTCATCCAGGATTTATGATATGGGATTGTGTGGAATCTATCACTCTGAAAGATAGAGAAAAGCTTTCCAAATGAGATTGGCTTCCGTGGCTAGAAAGATGCTATTTGCTGCTATTCCATCTATTTGTACGTTAAGCTCAAAGATCTCAATCTATAATGAAGAAATGATAGTATCTTCTTGCATCTCTTACGATGAACATTGAATTTGATTAGCCCCTGTAGGAATTGAACCTACAAACAAGGTTTTCTCCTTGCGTTATAGCTACTATTAGTGACAAAGGCATCACTAATAGTAGTTACAAGTGACATTTGTCGCACGAATTTTATCCTAGATCCTAGATAAGAGAAAAATCTTATATATGTTATATTTAACACCATTTATATATTTATATAGCATAAATTAATGCTAACATACCTTTATATATAGATAATGTATAAATATACATACTGTAGTTACAAGTGACATTTGCCGCACGAATTTCATTCGGGATCTGATATAAGAGAAAAATCTTCTATATCTTATATCTAACACCATTTATATATTTATATTGCATAAATTTATGTTAACATAGTTTTATATATATAGATCATGTATAGATATACACACACATCTATATATTAGTTTACCATGACTTTGTAAATGTATTATATATATAAGCTTTTAATCTTATTTTATGTACTCATATATATATATCTATATTTATATCCTAAAGCATCTTCTAGAATGATAATATTTTCTCTTTTATACCTAAAAAATAAATATTTTAAAGGGATGTTTATTTGCACAAGCAAGCATCACTTTTCACTTCTCGTTTGCCAATGCAAGCTCTTCCCTCTTATTTTTTGTCTCGTTTTCCCTAGGAGCTTTCAATTTGAAAAAGGGTGTGTGAAGACTAAAAACATTGTCGTATTTGAGTAAAAAAACAAGCCTTCAATTTTCTTATCAAGCTCATCCGCGAAGGTCTGTTTTTTTTTTTTGGGACAGTCAGAAAACCAATGAATATAGCCAAGTAGCTACAATTTGAGGAAATAAAATACTCTTTTAGCTTTACTCCTCCTTCATCCATCATTATTACAGAAATAGAAGCAAAAGACATAATAGTGGACAAAGAGAGATATTAGAAAATCGTTTGAGGTGTCCTATTGATGCGGGCATCATAGAGTCATATTCTAGCATTGGAACAAAAGATGATGACATCATCTTACCTAGTAAACCAGTGACGCGTTCTCGAGCTAAGAAGATCAAAGAGGGAATGCTTGGACTTGTGAAAAGAATTATGGATCCAAGCATTGAAACTTGAATCGAGAACGCGTCACTGGTTTACTAGGTAAGATGATGTCATCATCTTTTGTTCCAATGCTAGAATATGATTCTATGATGCCCGCATCACCTATTTACAGGGGCTTTCTTCCTCCACTAAAGGCTTTTTCTTATTATTTCCAACCATATGACCTTCCCGATGTATATCCTTTAACCATTTTAGGAGAAAATCTGAAGACATGCTCAAGCTCTAACAACCTCTTGAATTATCCCCATGCCTCTAAGAAAACCTTCTCATTTGGTCCAAACTCATAATACTACAGTTCTGGTGAAAATTGATAACTAGCAAGCGCACAAATCAACAAGTAATAAAGTGGTTTTTATGACAAAACCGATATCGATCCCACAGGGAATAACGTTTTTAATATTGGAATTAAATCTATTATTAATCAAATTAATAAAAGTAAAAGAGTTTTTTGGTTGAGTGATTGTTGTCGAGTAGCAAAGCAATAATTAAATGAAACCAATTGTGTAAACAAGTTACGACAACAAGAGAAGTTTCAAGGATTTGATGAAACAAGGATTATGATGTGGGCATCG
This sequence comes from Ochetophila trinervis, assembly GCA_003254975.1. Taxonomy (NCBI): domain Eukaryota; kingdom Viridiplantae; phylum Streptophyta; class Magnoliopsida; order Rosales; family Rhamnaceae; genus Ochetophila; species Ochetophila trinervis. The sequence continues at coordinate 3,801 of QANX01002108.1, read as the reverse complement.
AGCGCTCTTCTAGCATGGATGTTCGTGGTGAAGACATTGTGCTGCCAAATGGACCAGTGACGCGTTCTCGAGCTAAGAAAATCAAAGCGGGAATGCTTGGACTTGTGAAGAGAACAATTGATGAAGATCGATTCAAGTATCCACATGATCCAAACACTTTTATGAGGCATAATGATGATTTAAGCATGATGTCCAAGCAAGGAATTAAGGTGGTAATGCTGCTTGAGAGTTGCAAAGACGAAATGACATAATCTTAGCCATTTTCGGATTAAAATGGCAGTTTCGTAATTTAGCTATTTTCGGATTATAATGGCAGTTTCGTAATTATTGCTATTTC